>KQ435896.1:2507430-2517819 GCA_001276565.1 Melipona quadrifasciata
TCCATCGCGAGCTTGCTCGCTCTCCTTCCCTCTCGCTTCCTCTGTCTTCGTCGCGATTCGTGCCTCCCGCCGTCCCTCCGTGTGCATCGCCATACCGAATATCGATCGTCGGAAGTTGGCCACCGGCTAGCCTCTGGACAGTCGCCGGACCCAATATATTCGGCCGACTTCGTCCGACTTTGATTTTCGTCCGTGGAAAACGGATTTTTCGGCGGCTGTGGCGTGCACGGAGGGCTCGTTGAACTTTGTAATTTCACAGTTTTCGTGATTTCTGGATTAGCGAGGAATGATTTAACGACTTGGAGATGACACGAGGAAGCGCGACACTCTTTGGAGAAAATTTCAGTCGGTGGATCGTTTAGGATCGTCTACGTTCTGGATGACTCTGGGCTTGAATTTGTGAACTCTCGTAGAAGGAAATAGCGACGGTATATTTTCAAAATGTGGCAAATCACGTCCAATTTTTTAATTCTCGTTTGACCTTTCAATCTCCTTTTCCTCTCTAAAAATTTAGACGAGAGCGTGCGAAGATGATATCTTGAATTGCTTTCAAGAGCAATTGGGGGGGGGGGGGTGGAAGAAAAATAGGAAACGTGACATATCGTATTCGTTTTTCCTGGCGAATGACACAATGAATAATCTGATAGAGGATTGCAGGTACGCGAGAGTTGTCAGAGATCGCAGACAGAACGCGAGAAAATTTCGATAGCTAGGAAAATCGACTGTACAAATACGAAACATCCTGGAAATTGTGGCGTATCAGCCGGGAGATGCGATACGATGCGAGCTCTCGCAGGGGGAATAGGAAAAGTTTACGTCAGTTTCAGGACGAGATACGAGGACCGGTCGCCGACTGGTTTATACGCGCGATCGGAATCGCGGTGGACTCGTTATCGGCGCCGTTTGCGTTTTTCACTCCGAGTTCTGTTTTCCGCTTGAATACGATATCGACGTCGCTCGTGAATCGTCGTCAAAACAACCGACTTTGGACAAAACGATTCCCAGCGGTCGGAATCGGAGCTGTCTTAACAAATTTTCGTCCGCCGACAAATCGAACGAGCAAACCATTACGTGGAACCTCTGTCGAGCGCTATATAATATATCAGACTGCGCGATGTAAATGAGAAAGGAGAGAGCCAGTTGGTGTCTCTTTAAGAAGATCGGTACTGTCCCGTTGCAATCGGAAACAAATTATGACAGATCGTTTACGAACAACTTGTGCAACTAGATAGCTACGTACATACACACAAGAACGAGGAAGAATGGAAAACGCATTTCGCAAACTACGTAGAAGAAATTGACCAACGAAAGAGGCCAGGTCGTCGAATTCGGGGCTGTTTGTACAAGGATAATTCCACAGGTCAGCAACAGAGGACAACGAACGACCGTCTAGGGAATTCCCCGACCATTTAGACCTGGAAAGCGCGTGTCGAACGCGAGATTCGCGAACGGCCGGAAATGCAAATGCACCATCGTAAATTTCGGTGCTCGGAACCCCGAGTGGTCTCTTCGTTCTCGTACGAACGGAGCGCTTGGTGGTGGAGAAATGCGAAGGAAAGTTCGAAAATTTATGCCCGGGAAGGAGTCTCTGCATAGTATAGTCGTGAGTTCAAGAGTTCTCCGTTTGTACCACTTTGCTCAAAACAATCTCATCCTCTTAATAAGTTAATTCCATTGTCTTTCACACGTTCGGCCGGTTTCGCAGACAGCAAACCCCTATTGACCAATCGACACTTCAGTCGTCGCAAAACTGACTCGCTAATATTCGCTTAGGCAAATCTCATCATCTCCGTTGAGACAGTTGTTTCCCAGCCTTGGAAAGTTTACACCGATTTCTAACGATCCGGCTAATTGGCAGCTACGTTTCCACTGGCCCCCCCGTCGCGTGAGGCTCTATAATCGCTCCCTTATTTGCATAGCACTCTCTGCGGTAGTTGAGCTTCCCTTCTCCTGCTTGCTGGAATTTTCCGTCAAAGATTCTGAAAGAAACCTAGTGTCAGCACGAGACGATCGAAAGTAAAAAATCGAGCAATTCACGAAGGAATAATCGACGGATATCAAGAGTATAATGTTCGTTTTGGAGGACGTTGGACGTACCCGTGCGTATATTTCAAGGTGCATAAATCGTTGTTTGAAAAGTTACCCAATTTCTCGTTTCCCTGTTGAAACTACTACCTGTCACAAGGGCATGAAATATTACAAACGAATGTCCCAAGCACGGCAATTGAAAGTCGTAAAATTGAAAGTACGGGTAAATTAGAAGGCAAATTGAGGTACGTCGGTAAGGTAAGTTCACGGTATCAATTCTGGGAATTAACTTTGGAAGAGATCGGCGTCGTCTGCTGCACAATTCTGCGGAAAAGTGACGACGGGAAAGGACAATCTATCGTGTCGGATTAACGGCAATTAGTCAGGGCCGTAGAGGGTTGGTAGGCGTGGCGTGTTCTGTCGTCACGCTCGAGGCTACGAAGCTACGAGCAGGAACCGGCTCACGAAGGACAGTATACGGTGCACAGACGAAACTCGAACAAGGACAAAGAGCCACAGAGCAGCTTAGAAAGTCGAAGGAAGACGTAGCGGAGTGGAGTGCGAGGTAGAGAAGCCGAGGAGCGAAGGGAACTTTGCCGATTACCTGCTCGGTTCATCCCGGGGTATTGCTGCCACGGTGGCCATAAACCAGGCATCGGACATCAGGGTGGACACTTTTATGGTCGGCAGTTTTGTCTAGCTACGGCCTGGCCATGTTATGGTCGCAGTATCCTGCTTTCGCAAGGCAGGAGACGAGCCGGAAGGAGGGGGCGGAGGGTGCAGGGCAACGCGCACCGCAGGGCTACCAGGACATTGCCGAGGGATACTGCTGGATCCCACCAGGAGGAGGGTGGATGGAACGAAAAAAGGAACTCGTAACGTTTCCACCAACCGGCTCGATTGCCCCAATCGATCACCCACTGACTTTTTTCCCGTACCTTCCGTGAATGTGAACGAGACGGCGCGGATGTCCCACTGCCTCTCGTAAAACATACCACCGGTCGATTTGTAAGTTCACTTTTCTCGGAGTGTCGCGAGATTCGTGCTCGAGGAACGTGTTGGAGGAAGGACCTGCCGGTGGAATGCGAAGAACGCGTTTCAAGGCAGGTTTTAGAAACCCCGTGCAGGACCCAGTCGTTGGAATTTCAACTTTGATGATTTTATTGCATCTCGCATATCTCGAAGTATCGACTTTTCCAGATTACCGAGCAGATGATTAACAGTGATTTAGTAGTTGTACAACGTTCCTTCTCTTTAAATTTCACTCGAAAAGTTTGACAAAAGTTAGATGAGAAACTTGGAAAATACACGAAAACTCGCTGTATTGTAGGATAATTTCATTTTCAAGAAAAAGATGGCTCAATTTCGTAAGAAGAGTTCGAAACGAAAGAATGGCTATCAGTAACGGTGAATTTGAACCAGTGTCATCGCTTTGCTTTCAAGTGCAAGAGAAAAAAATTGTTCGCGACTGTACTGCAGACCTCGCATTTTCGGAAGTACGATTAAAATAAGAGTAGAATCTTCGTAAGAAAATTAAAGCAACGTTCACAGCGTGCACGTGTAAACGAAAACAGTGCCGTTTCAAATATTGTCCTGTTATTATTTTTGCTGCACTTGAAAATTTCCTGCGAACGAATAAAGTCCGCCGTTTCTAACCAAATGGAGGAATGTGAGTCGATCGAGACAAATCTTGCACCACGAAATTTTGACGAGGTGGTCTCGTTTTTCTGCATCGGGGATATTGACAAGTATCGATGTCATTAGCATTCCGATCGATCCGTTGCCTGGCCTTAATTTCTGACAGGGCATTAAGACAGACGGAACTGATGGGCCCGAGCGGACAGACCGAGTGGATCCTGCCGACGCAGGATCAGGATCGGGAGGAATCGAGGGATTCGAGCGGCTTGCTCCCCCCTCCCCCCCGTTGCGAAGCACGGCGGACTTCAAAGAAGCCGGAGACTTCATCATCGATACCGGGGTCCTGATCACTGCCGACAGATTAGACGCCTCTACCGTTCATCTTTCTCTCGCTTTCTCGCTCTTGATCTTCCACCCGCAACCTTCGTCAGCGTGATTATAGATAGATGCATCGATCTTCGGCGGCTCCTTCTCGAGATCCTCGGACACGTATGGGTTTCACGGATGTCGCAACCGCGCTGAAACGTCCTGACACGTTCCTCTTCAAAATACGATCGGCTCTCGCCGGTGTCTCAATTCTCGGAATTGAATATCGAGAAACTCTTTGGAATACACCACCGCCGTTTGTAATTGCCGGGACACGCGCAAAATAGAACGCTTGATTATTGAGGGAACTACATTTTAGAAAGAAAATGGAAACGAACATGGAAATTTGTAACGTGACGAGCGAATCTGACTGGAAGTCGAAGGAAAGACAGTAAAGTCAGTCGTTGCTTTTGGCCGTCCCTCTCGGTGAGTTTAACGTATCAAGCAGGATATTTGCAAGGACCGTCGGCCAGGATTTACGACCTGGCGCATTAAACGCAGCGTCGAAAGAAGAAATTCCACGTAAGCTTGCCACGTAATTCTCCCGAGCCATTTTGCCACCGCATCGTCGCGATTTCGCCCGTGAGAGATTCGAGCCCCGGACGCTTCTAGAACGTAATTGCTCGTCGAACCGCAGCTCGCACGCGGAAATAAGGAAACCAAAGAGAAGTTAAAGGGTAAACGAAGAAGTTCCGAGCCGTGAGTACTCTTCGTTTGAAGAAGAAGCAGAAGAAGAAGAAGAAGAAGAAGAAGAAGAAGAAGAAGATGGGGAAAGTTTTCATTTGCAGTGGGACGGAGGTCGGGGCCAATGGTGGCTTTAAATCGTTCGCAATTGAGAGGCGTCGTTTCTCCTCTTTCACAGTCCTCTTTTTCGGCTGAAGACTCGCCGGAAGTCGGCCGATCGAGGAACAACCTGTTGACCGGCTCTTACGAACGTGAAGTCCTGCGGTTGCTCGTAAACTGTTTAATCGGTTGAACCATTTGCGCGCGTTTTGTTATTGCGACGAGCAAAATGGCAGGGTAATATCTACCCTTTCGCAGTGTGACGCGGAGACGAGAATTTTAAAGACACGAAGGTGTACATAATAACGTTTAAGGAGTCGAATAATAATTAACTTCCGGTGCGATTTCGAATGTTTGAAAATAAGATTCTTAAGGACGATTATAATTTACTTTCCCAAGGAATGATTGACGTGACAATGATTGTTAATTTAGAGCTGTCGTTAGCTTATTCGGCATCAAGAAGCTTTCGGGAAAAGGGCGGAAGCCAGTGGAAAACGAGAGTTAAGTTTCGTCAACAGCACATTATTCCCTGACGCTGCATCTAATCGGCTTAGTTGCTACCTATGATCCTGAAAAGGAATAAGGTACTTTCGTTTTTGAAGAGGGTAACATTCCTTCTTCAAAGGAAAACCGCGTGTGCGATTTTGGCACCTGCGACAGGCAGTCCACGACAGTATTTGCACTGCAACACGAGTCCTCTGATTCTAGAACCAACAACGCTATATTTCCTGACTCTCTATACTTGATATTTAATATCGTACGCTGCTAAATGTATGAATTTAGTACGGCTGATTGATATTAAGAATACACGAGTACCGTTACAGTTGCTTGTAAATAGTAATTCTCTTTTGGAACGAACATATATATATATTTTGTTAATTTTGCTAAAAATTCGAAGACCGCTTGAAATTACTACTTATTTTATTATTAGTACAGGGATCAATTAATTAAATCATTTACTTAAAATGTTTCCTCTATTCCGAATACTCGAGTAACGAAATACGTGGCAATTTGAAGTGTACATCCTGTCGTAATATCGTTGTTTGTAATTTTTTTAACGAAATCACATTATCAACTATTTTTGTTAAAACAAATTATAACACATTAAAATCGTCAGTTCGTCTCTCTAGCATCTTCCTCAAAATGGTCAAGCTTCGTTCCATTGTCCCGCCAAAGCCCCTACGAAAATCGCGTCGTTTTACGATTCCCCCGAGGGAACTCTGAGGAATCGCCGATTGTAACGAGCTTTTAAGGTGGCGTGCAATCCCGTGAAAAATCTTTGCACCTTCGGTGGAGTGACGTTGCAGCATCTGGAGGGAGGCTCGTTGCACCGAGTGCTTACACGGACTCGTTTGGCGCTACACAAGCGGGGCGTTCCTGGCGAACAGACCGTTTTTCTCGGCCGTCGGAGCAACGAGCGGCGGCTGGTTCGACGAGTCACGGATAAAAATGGACGATTTTACGGTTGCGACCCTTTGTGGTCCCCTCGAATCCCCGCCTCTCGCGATGATAATTCGCGACGATGATACGTCTTTATCACCCGAAAGAAACGCAGTCGCCGTGATTTCGTTGGGAAACTCTCGGCGGTTCACGCCCGATGAAAAACCAGGGGGAAAAATTGCCTTTGCTCGCGGCGGGTTGAAATTTTTCCAAAATCATCGTCGATATCTCTCCTCTTTCGACGAACCTTTTCGCCAATTCGACGAGTACGATCAAAAACGATTTATTCGGCATTTCGTGCAGCGTTCTTTTCCCTCCCCCCCCTTTTTTTTCCTGCATAGAGGTTCCACAGAGAAGAAAATCGTTTAAAAGATTTTATCAAGAGACTCGAACGACACATCGCTGCCGGCCATTTGCCGTTCAGGAAACGCAACCGCCGTGCAAAACGTGCACGTAGGATGCACTGAATCGTAGACACTCGCGAGAGTTTCGCATAAGAGGGCCGGCAATATTCACGAGCACAAGCAACCAGGCACTCGAATAACCCGTCGGCCACTCGAAACCAGCGGAACTGGCGATATTCCAACGTATGCGCATGCATGGAAGGTCGAGTGCACGCTTTTCTTCTCTCTCTCTCTCTCTCTCTCTCTCTCTCTCTCTCTCTTTCTCCTTTTTTTCTTTATATTCCATCGACCTGCCCCGCGAAAATATCGCCGGCCGATCGCGCTGATTCTTCCGTGCCATGAATCGCTAAAGCGTTCTCTCCGTTGATCGATCGATCGAGGCCGCAAACGCGCCGGTTTTGCACCGATTAAAAAAAACCGCTTGAATCCCAGCGCGCAACGTGCAACGTGCAACGTGTGTTTAATTAACGAAGGAAAATTTTCGAGTGGAACGATTTCGAATTGAGGATTAAGATGGAATTCTCGTTAAATTCTTGATGGAGAGATAATCGTTATTGGGGAATGCTTCCTGAATTTATGCAACTGTGACGGTCAGATCGTAATCGAATGGTTTTCTCGCCGGGCTTGGAAAGATAAATGGAATACAGGCTGGATAGCCGACGTGCTTGGGACACGAACGCGCGTGCACGATAATTATCAACCACCTACGCAATCGTTACGGAGTAAACCTCGTTATCCAGATGCGAGTGAGAGCTGAGCTGAAAACTCTCGAGATCTCTCGAGTAATCAGCAGGCGTTCGTCTGTTACTTCCCGTTAACCTCGGCGAGAGGAGAGAAAAGGAAAAAAAAGAAAAAGTGGTGATAGTCTCTTGACCGGCATTGCAGAAAATTGAAAAATTATCCCATTGCTCTCTTCGCTTAATCGAATAAAGTTATTATTTCGCTGTTTTCACGCGATTATCACGGCTGAAATTGTTATCTGGAGGCAACAGCACGGATTTAACTTTGCTGGAGTTCAGCAAAGCGCTGAAACCATCGACTCGTAATTTCTCACGCAGGATCATTTATTTTTAAAATACCCGACGATGAAATTTCACTTTTTACTTTTTCAATTACGTATTATCGGGGTATCTGAATATATTCGACGCTCGTTCCGTGATTTATCGCGTGTCAAATTTTTTTGCTAAACATTTTTGTAACACGTATCACACCGTGGTAACATCTACGTGTATCTTTATGGTTTCGAATTTTACCGATGCAGAATCACGACAATCCACGTAAAATACAGTCGCGATTCTATGTACGGTGGCACGCGAAAGTACTCGAACGCTTCCAAACTACATCGTTAATAAATAAAACGCACACGTCAAGTTTAAGTTTTCAAAGTAAGATTGTACGTGAAATAAAGTCACGTAGAAGTCTCGAGAACGTATGGGTAAAATTATGAAAAAATCTGACAACAACACATACAGGATTTGCAGGGCATCGAGCGTAAACATACCGATTTCGAATACAGCTGGAATTGTAAAGAAATTGATCGTGTATAATACTCCGCAGAGCCCGTAGAACATTTATGGGCCGAGATTGGAAGAGAACTCAGAAATTATGACGCAACGTCCAAAGAAACGTTAAAAGACAAAACAACGGAAATATGGAATTCCACTGAAAAAAAAAAAACAAACGGAAAAACTTTCATACAGTATGAAAAGCCGGCTGATACACATTATTCGTGCCAAGGGAGGACCAACCAGATATTGTCAAACAATTCAAGACTTATTCGTACATTCGAATACTTTTGAAACGTTCGAAATCGGTATGTTTACGCTCGATGCCCTGTAAATCCTGTACGTGTTGTCAGATTTCTTCGTAATTTCATTTATACACTTCTCGAGACTCCTACGTGACTTTACGTACAATCATATTTTGAAAACTTAAACTCAACGTGTGCGTTTTTTATTTATTAACGATGTGCGTTGGAGGCGTTCGAGTACTTTCGTGAGCTACTGTATATCCCAAATATTCGAAAACCAAGACTTTACGGATCTCGATTAATTTATCAGTTAAAATTAAAATCAAATCAATTCCAAGATATGAACCAAGTCTGGAGCTTGTCCGTTTTAAAGGAAGATACTTGGACGATCGGTCGAGTGAAAATTGTTTACCGCAAAAAGTTGAATGTAAATTTTACGAGCGACTGCGTGTACGTTCGTTTTGATATATTTCTTCGACGAATATCTATAGTTCACTCTATAGCTCTGGCTAGGTCTGGCGCTAACAAACGAGCGTTATTGCGGATGATAATGACAGGCAAAGCGCAGACTGTGGCAGAGCGGTGGAGTGGCGATCGATCGATTTTCGGGCGGTGTTAAGGCACGTCCACACCTGCGAAATCGGAATCGCGATCTCCGGCAGGCCGCGGCGTCCAGCCTGGAAACTGATAAATTGCGACTTCCGCCTGCGTTTCGATCGTGCCGCGTAATTTCCTGCGGAGTAGCCAGCTATGATGGGGGAAGAGAGGGACAGGCTGTGGAAGCCAACGGCGATCGGAAATTGGCCCGATGACATTGATTAAAGCGTTTAGCGGCGGCGACAATGTCGTAATTATTAATCGGTGACGACGCCGCGCCAAGATTCCCGATCTCGATGCACGCCACATCTCGATACTTGAATTACTATTGTGCAATCAATCATCGCGATTCTTTCACCACGTCGCAGTTTGGTGATTTGCGCTTCTTTCATCGAGAAGATTACAGATTGGAGCCATTGTACAGATTAACTCCGCCGCGGTTCTTGAACTTTAGCGTTTCAATCTCGTTTCTGCTTCGGCAAATGGTGCAAGTTTCAATTTTGTTGGAAAAAGTTTCATCTTCTAAAATATAATTATAATAAGTAAACAAAAACAAAAAAAAAAAAAAAAAAAAACTATAGAAAGTAAAAGTTTCATTTTGAGGGTAAATATTATCGCGCAATCCTAACAAAAATTTTCAAAAATTCAGTCTTTCAATTACACGTTACATTAAATCTAAATTACTTACATTTTTCAACTGTAAAATGACACGAAACAAGAAGATGACGATAAAAAATTTTCTCCAGTGACGATGCAACAATTTTATCACGATCACGCTGCAGTTCTATCTTCATTTCTACCTTTCCTCGAGGAGCCAAACGAAATTTCTTCTAAACAACACTCGGGGAGAAAAATAAATAGTTCAAGTTTGATACACGGGCTTTAACAGCAGGTTTCTAATCTCTAAGAGAAATACGATACAACCGATTCCGCGAGGTGGCCGGGGCGCGAGAGAAGCCCGGGGACGAAATAAAAGAAGAGAAGAAGAGGAGAAGGAACGACGTTGCCCAGTCATCGGGCAAATGAGCTGATATTTTCGCACCTCGGCCCGCCAACAGATTCAGGTAGGCAACTGCAGCGAATTTCACGCTACCTGGGCGACTCACGAAAATTCTCGGTGAAAACCAGCAAAGGGAAGAGAAAGCTCCGCTAAACGGCACAACAGGATAAACACAGGTCGTAGCCGAAGAAACAATCAAGGAAATCAATATCTGAGAACAAACGCTGCGAACCCGACGCAGCGAGAACTGCGAGAACAAAGGCAAATAGAAATATTGATTAAAGCAGCGGAATAAACTCGTAATAACGCCGCCAGACTGCTAAATGAAGATGAAGAACCGCGC
Source organism: Melipona quadrifasciata (assembly GCA_001276565.1). NCBI lineage: Eukaryota > Metazoa > Arthropoda > Insecta > Hymenoptera > Apidae > Melipona > Melipona quadrifasciata. The sequence goes on from KQ435896.1 coordinate 2,517,780, forward strand.
GAAGTGTGCCGTCTAGTCGACGAGAAATCAGTGAAAATGT
>KQ435896.1:2524551-2537341 GCA_001276565.1 Melipona quadrifasciata
CGGACCGATTGAATTTTGCGCCTGGCCACGGGTTGAATTATGAAAAATCGGCTCGATATTTCGAGTGTGCCGTGTGCAAAATCGGCGGACCACCGTTCGTTAAAATTCATGCGCGCAATTTGGACTGAATCGCGGCCCTGTTTGTTTCCTTGCCCAGCATATTTACGGCTGATCCGGCCGGTTGCTGTTCGCCACGCGAAAACTACGCCTCTCGTTCCCTCTCTGTCTCTTTCTCGCCGAAAAAACGGAACGCGCCGTTCCGCGAATTATCGTTCAATTAAGCCGAAACCAGCGCCGCCGAATCCAGTTGACCGCGGCTGCGAGCCCTCGCTAATGATTCAATTTAAATAACGAATTTTTCAACTGCTCCTTTTATCCTCCGTTTAATCGTCGGTGAAAGAGACTCTGACATCTTTTTCTTTCTTTTCTTTCCTTTTTCGGGCTCCGAGTGTAAAAACAACTCGTGGCCGGTCAAGTGTCGACAACGGTATTACGAAAGACTGACGACGGATCGTGACGCTGTCAGTGAAGACATCGTGTCGTTAACGAAGGCGAGGACGAGATTGAACAACGGAAGAAGAAAGAAGTGCCGAGTCAAACGAATCCTCACGCGACGTGTCGTTCGTAACCAGTCGTGTTTGAGATTACGCGAATTAAGTTTCCTCGGTCGTTCCTGTTTGTTGCTATATCGATCGCTCAATCGCTCCGCGACGTTTGCTAAAGATCCGTTTACGATTTTCTCGATCTGAAAAATCGATCCGATCGGTGGAGAATGGTTTGCGCGTCTGTTATTAAAAATAGAGTTGGGAAAAAGAGAGAGGCAGCGAACGTGGAGAAAAGTCGGGTTCGACTCTCGAGGAATCGATTCGCGTCTCGTTAACGCAAAGTTCAGCCCTGGCCTGACCTGACACACAAAGAGTTCCTTTACTCTTGCAGAAATTGCACGTACGCGTATCGGGATCCTTTCACTCCGGCACTCGAAATGGAAGCACAACGCAACAATTACAGAGAAAGCCCGCGGTGTCTGACAAATCGTAGGAGATTCCGATATCGGCGACGCTAAATCAACCAAGGGAGTATCCGATTCTCGATAATTGCGCGGCAACACCTGCGTTACGACTTTTCGCGTAATGCACAGTGTTGCGTAATGCATAATGCGCAGTAACGGTAACAGTAACAGCAACAGTGGCAGTGATGTCGAGATAATGGGAGGATTATTCGAGTAAAATGCGGCGAACGAGAGACGCGGCGAGAAGGAAAGGAAGTTAAACGGTCGATTATCCGAAGGTATGCTGGTAGCTGGACGCGCGGCGCGTCGTCGTACACGGAACGATTTGTACTTAATTAAGATTACGCGTTGATGAGAACACGCGCGGCACGCGAGCCAAGATATTCGAGGGAGATTAGAGGCGAGCTATGGCCGGCTCGAACGTAGACACATTCTTGCGACGAGCGCCTGGCTGCGCTTACGCGTCCCGTAAATTAACCCTCTCCCCCCCTCCCAATGCCGATTTCTTTTTTCTTCTTTCTCTTTTGATCTGATTGTGTTACTCACCATGCCCGTACGGACTCCGAGTAACAGCCGGTTTCGGGATTCAACATTTTGCGGTCGCTCTCCGTCCTGCGAAACAGAAACAGAAAAGTACGGTTAATTTCGCGCGACGAGATCGTTAATTTCTCTCCAGATCCACAGTTTTGCTTTGCGAGTCGTTAGATCATGGGTTAAATTACTAAATTTGTTAACCAGGGGCATGAGGCGGATGCTCGAATACTCGAAACACGTTAATCTCAAGATAAAACTAAACTAAAAATATTATTTTCCTTAGCAACTACTTTGCCAAAATACCGTGTTCGAACCACCACGCAAGTGACGCAACGAAAATTAACACGTCGTATTTTCTCTGCGCGATCTTCAATCATACTGTCGGGAGAAACAAATTAACGGCCGTGTGAAAAATGGGAGACACGGGATACTTTGGCGAAACCGAATCACCGTTTTATATCCCGAGCGTAAAACTGCATAAAATTAATGAAACGCCTCGGCTCACGGTCGGTAAAAATATATGCGAAATATGTATCCGAACGCAGCTGGTGCCAGCAGTCACCGCAGCGGACTCGTTTAATTTTACGTTTCCGATATGAAAGGCGCAAACAACGATGGCTATCGCGTTGAAAAATATCTCGATGGAAACGAACGGCAGGCTCGATGGTACGAATTCCGCTGGTATCGAGGAAACCACGCCCCGATGTCATACTTTGGCGCGTGAAATTGCGGAGTTGGATCCTATGATCGAAGATTCCAGTGGGCGCTCTCTTTCCCACATTAATTATCGTCGAACGCATCTGTTTGGTTATCAATCGTTGGTGTTTCCAGGTTGGTATCGATTAAAAAAAAAAGAAAGAACGGGACTGTCGTTCGCGAAAGTAACCGGCGCAATAACTGGTCATTATCGGGCCGACAAAAATCGAGAGTGGACGGTGGAACGGCGGAACAAAGACGACGACAAGGTGCGACGCGGACGCTCGTCGACGCGCAGGACGTGTGTCGATAAATTTATTTGCATCGGCGTGGTTTTATAATAAAACGAGCCACCGCTTTCGTCGGCCATTCATTCGCTGGACGATACATTATCCACGGGGACGCGGGAAATTTATTCGATACACCCTCCCCTTCCTCTTTCGATTCACTTCCACGTATTCTTTTTCTACCTTCTGCCGGCTCTGTCGCGCGCTCTTTTTCTTCCCTCTGTCCCCCTCGCCGCCTCCTCCTCCCTATCCCACCCCGCTCCGTTTCTCCGTGTTATTTAACAAACGCAGCGAGCACACACAGCGAGTTTCAGCGAGTTATTGTCATCTGTGTATCGTCGATTAAACCGCGTGTCAGCCGACACTCTCTTTCAACCACGGGGCAGAACGTTTCCGTGTTACAGAGCGCGCGGGGACAGATAAAAATGTGACGGGCTGTCCTTGCCGCGAGTCGAGAGACGCGTCGCGAAATTCCACGGGCAATTTTTCCAACGTTGAAGCCGGCGTCGCGTTCGCGTCTCTCCCCCAGCGCCCAGTGTCAACTTTCCGTCGTTGCTCTTTGATGATATCGCGCGTGGAATTTTTACGAATTACTCGTGACGTTTCACTTGTTGCTAACGTTGACACGATCCGAGCTTCCTCCTTCGACGACACTTTCCGCCCGTACGACGACGTTTCGTCCGGACATTTCGAGAATCGGATAATATAACTCTCTCCGATCTGCCGCAAAGACAGAAAATCCCTATCGTGCGTCAATTTTCACTCCGACGTATCGGTCTTCTTTGAAAAATCGATGCCATCGGAATAATTCACGAAGTGCCGACAGCGGCAAAGGTGTTTGTTTCGGATCAATTGAATAATACATAAAACGCACCCCTCCTCTTATTTCCAGCCAATTACCTCGTCGACGAGGGACATAAATATTTTATCAAATCAAATTGGATCGCCGGGAGGAAGTCCTGTTTGCTCGTTACGCCCTCCTACGTACGTACAACCTTTCGTAAAATCTTCTTTCTCCGTCAACCAACAGAGTGTGGAACCAGCTCCCCCCTCCCCCACGATCGCCAAAAAGATCACAAGTATCTAATCCTTTGATTTTTCAATCGGCCGCGGGCTATTGTTTGCGTGTTGTGACAAGCAAGTATTATCGGGCCCGATTATGAGCGGTATTAAGGGTGACTCGTGAGAACCCCATCTGGTTGTGGAAAGGGGCGGCGAGGACCGCGGTCATCGAGGGTGGAAATCACTGTTCGCTGGCATTACGCATTCATGCACGCAGCTTGCGTGACTATTCGTGTGCTCTGGGTAACTCGTGTCTTTACGTACAGTCCTTTTCAATAATACAGCAGTCTGTCCCACGTTCTCGGACAGTGTCATTTACTGGTAACGTAATGTCAACCGGTAATGTCAATAAATTAAGTTGCGAGCTACGTGGATTATAGTCCCCTATTTTGCAACTTTACGTTTCGTTTAACAAGATGACGATGAATTTGCAATTTGTCAAATTTGCTTTGTGCAATTTACGCTCGTTCGCTGTCAAATTTACTTCTTTGCGAAGTATTTGTTAAACACTTGGAATCTGTAACTTATCCGTGGCTTGTGTGAAAGGATCGGGACACGGTCTTTGATACTTTGCAATGGTTTTTCTAAACCATTTGGCGTTTCATCGCATTATTGCAATCTAATAAAATAAAATGTTTCAATTTTTCAGGTAATGATCGGAAACTCACAAATCTCGATCGTGGTTCCACAAATGTACGATGAAAAAGGTATTGAAAGAATTCAAAGAATTTGAAAGTACTAGAATTCCTTCCCCCCCTTTCGACTTCTGCCAAATTTTATCAAACGAAGACGTTTGTCGATCGTTTCGAGAGGTTGACAATGAACATGCATATCGGAGGAAGTTTCTTCTCTCCTTTTTCTCTCTTCGAGGCGAAGTTTGCCCCCTTAGCAGAATGATACGCAATTATTGCCGGGGACTGTACGTTGGTTGGCGTGCGTATGGGAATGCGAATTCGACGCGGTACCACGCAGTAATTCGAGGGGTCGGCAGGAATGTGATTTTTGGCTACGAGGGTGAAACGCCCCCTCCAGCTATGCGGTTTGCGCGTGACGTTTGAACCCGCCCGATTCTTTGCGGGGTTTTTTTTTCCTTTTTCTTTTTCTTTTTTATTAATTCCACTCGTCGAAATGGAACTTGCTCCCCACTTGGAATTATTCACTGTGAAAAATCGTGAATCTCAATAACGATATCCCTCCGTAAAGAAAGTAGGTATTGTGCCATCATCCTTCGGAGGATCGTGACAAGTCAAAATATCAGGTGTTTCTGTTTAGAAAATTGCGTCTAGTAACTCGAAACTCGTTTTACATATTTTCCAATTAAATTGAACATTTCATCGGATGTAGTAACGTGCAACTCACGCGTAAAGTTAAAGAATCAAATCATTGGAATCAAAGGTTGAATATCTTCCTCGGCACTTCCAACAACATATTCGTCATGAAATTTCACCGAGAGAGATTCGTCGAAATTCGTCGGTTCTTCCGGGAACAACGACCAAGAACTCCTGACGCGATCAAATTCCAGTCTCCAATTTTCAACACACGTATCGCCGTACGTCGTGTTTCTGCTGCATATTTTCGCGCGCGCGGGATCGTCGAGTTTCACGCAAGCCCCCGAAGAGAAACAGGAACGAAAAAGGAATCGCTGACCCGATGTGTCGGCGAACGATGTTCGCAGAATGTACACAGGGAACGTGACGAGCTGCTCTTAATTCACGTAACCGGAGAACGATCGCCGCGGTCCGATAGGAACATCGAGTTTACACGGGCCGAAGCGGATCGCGTTTCAACTCGTCGACAGGTTGCGAATAATGCTGGTGACCGAATCGCGCGCGAAACGTTCCGCGAGCTTTCAATTATGCAAGGCCGCCGGCCAGGCCAGACGCGAATAAAATTTCGCGCGCAGCAGGCCGGAATCCAGGCGATTGTACATACGTACGCGGTACGTACGCCACGCCGCGCCACGTTGGATGAAATCGCGCACGGTTTAATCAAAAATCAATCGAGCCGCTTTCATACCGCGGCAAAGTAATTAGACGATGCATGATTAAAGAGACTGATCCCCGGCCTCGCTAGAAAACGCGAACGTTCCCCATTCGATTTTTCCATGGAGATTGGCAGTTCTATAATTCAGCGGGCTGTCAATTAATTCGATGTTATCAACATTGTATTTTCGTGTTTGATCCTGTGTTTCGTGATTTCAACTCGCGGCCGGTATGGCCGTGTTTGAATAGAAATTTCGGGGATTGAATCACTTAATTTCGGAATTTTTTTTTTTAATTTAATTCCGTTCTTTTTTTTTGAGAACGTGGAATATAGTAGAAAGTAACATTGAATGCGATACGCAGAATTTCAGTGATGCAACGTAAGTTGGTACGTACAGTCGTTTGTCGTTCGATCGTCTGAGAGTTTGGAAGCAAAATCTTCCAAAAGTGAAGCGTCAGAGTTGCTGGTTACTTTGGAAAGTTAACTTCCACTGTTTGACGAAATTCCTAGCAGAATCATAGGCAAGAACATACGCATGCACTTGTCTAAAATATTTCTTACACGTTGAGAAGTAACTTTACGTCATCGACGATTAACAAATATTACCAACGAGATGGGTGAAATTTGACGAGAAGGCATTTAAAAATGAGGTTCATTTTCTACCGAAATATTTCCTTTTACAAGAAACATTTCACTTAATGATCCTTAACTTCCCAATCAGATCCTGTTTCCCTAAAAGTTCACGTCGCGTGAATTATTTCGATTACTGCGAGAGGAATTTCCAGATTTCACGAGATCGTGTTTCGCGGCTATTCCCGGTCGCATTTAATAAAAATTGAACGACGACTATTTGTCAGGGCTGTCGATGGTTAATGACTAATCGTCGACAGGGGTGACGGTTCCGCTGTCTTTTGGGGAGGGCCGGGGGGGAGGGCATCGTGAGAGACGAGCAGGTGAAGAAAGGGCGAAACCGACGAGGCTGAAGGGGGACGAAACGAAAATTTCAGGCACTGGAAGGACGTGGCGCGTTTCTACGTTGCCTGGTACCTTTCGTTCTCCAACCATTTGTCACGGTGACAAGGCAATCTCATCCCTCTGCGCTATCAACCCCCTCTCCGCTCGCAACGCGAATTCGTTCTCCAGTTACGTCGATGTCATCGATCAAAGTTATTCGAAGATTGGATGCTCGCTGTTATTCCGACGAAATATCGTCGTTCGTCCTGTCGCCGAAATTTTTCGTCGAGTTACACACATGTATTTAGAGAGATGGAGAAAGAAAGAGAGGGGAGAAAATTTAATTCGATTGCAAGAGGTGTGTGTGTCTCTGTGTATGTGTGTGTGTGAGAGAGAGACAGATAGAGAGAGGAAACGCGAAGAGGAGCGACGATTTCAGAAAGATTGTAGCAACGGAGGAAGATTCGGACCAATCTACCGGCAATCCGGCTAAAAGTCGTCGACTTCAAGTATCGTATCCCTCGCGACGTAATCGTTACACTCAGGAAGAGTGGTTGCCTCATCCAGCTAAACGGCAAACGCCTCTACTTCCATTAACCCACCGGGCAGAGATAAAACTAAAAATTAAGAAAACCCCGTGGACGTGGTGAATCCCGGTGAATTCTCGCAAAAATTCAATGTCTAGATTCTCTCGTTTGTACGAGAGTAAAGTTATTAAAAAAAGAAAAAATACGAGAGGGAGATGTCGTGGTGAGATACACGAAAATAATTTGAGAGAATTTGCAAAGTTTCGTAAACGGCACGTTCGATCAAGAAGTCGTCTCGAGTGATATCCGATCGATCTTGCGAAATCCAAGGAGCAACTCTGCAGATTATATCGAGTCTATATGAATAAAGTTTCGACCGATTTGACGAGAAGGACAGAGTTAGCCATGGCTCCCTTCGCGGATTTTCCATAGGAACAAGTTCTTTCTTTTCTTTTCTTTTCTTTTTTTTTTTTTTCAACAGGAATGAGAGTCGAATCGATCCACGTTAATAATCGTCGAGTGCTACGCAAGTACCGTGTCCCTAGTCACATAATCACTGTACTTAAGGGGAGTGCTCGCTCCACCCGTGACCGGGTTCCCACAACCTCGCTGTCATTAAACGACCAGGCGAATCACGTCGGCCTCCTGTCCCATGTGATCAACCGTTTTGGCAGGTGGTACGTTCGCGGATTTCCCATAAAAACCGCGGACTATCTCTACGCTTTAATTACAGCCCCTTTTACCGACAATTGCCTCCCCACAAATCCCCGTGTAGTTAACGTTTTACCTATACTGCGGTGTATACTTTGACCGACACGTGTCTTCAGAAGCGGAGCAGTCGAAACACCTGGTTTCGCATAAAATGCGACGATCGTGAAATAAGAATTTATAGAAAATTTTGTGAAACGTGCCCTGTTTCGCAACAGATTCAGAAAAGTTCAGTCGAATCAATATCGCAAGTGTTAGAATTTAAAATAACGTAGTTAAATACAAATCAGAAAAAAAATTGAAAATTATTACGTACAAAAGTGAGAGGTATCTGTAAACTTATCTGTCGTTAAGGGACAAATAATTGAATACGATTAAAATTGCATTTGCACAAGAGAGAGAGAGCCTCCACTTCGTTCAAAATACCAAACTATTGGACTCCCTGGCCGTTTCGATATTTACGAACGAGAGGGTGTGTAAATTTTTCAACGCGGGGCGAGGATTGTATAACGCGCCGCTGTTATCGCGTCGATATTAATCACGCACAGGGAACAATTAAGCAGACCGGAATCGAGGCAATCCCCGGCTGCGAAGCAAAGTGGAAACGAAGCGACCTCGTGTCGTTCCGCATCGTGGAGCCCCGAAGGTGGGGGAGCACGACTTCCTTCGATGCTCGACTCGCGACGTCGGGCTCGTGTAACAAATCGACCTTTTAATCACGAGTGGCTCGCTGCCTCCGTTCATTTCGCCTAATGGGGCCCCCTTGTTTAGGCGCTACGTCGCAGTGCGGTAGGTTGCCGGCCAATTTCACCGTTGGGCCTCCGAAAGAAGATTCGACGTTTTGTTTAAGCCTCGAGCCTGGCCATTAGTCACCGTTCGCACCGGGGAACATCGATACCGGAGGTCACCCTTCGATCAGAGGATCGCTTTCGGAGCCCTGCTGGACCCAACTCGTCGAGTGCAGATGAGAAAGGAAATGGGATGCTTGAAATCTGAGCGCTAGAGTGTTTCAGGAAGAGTCGTTTCGAAATAGTCAACGATTCGAGGGCCAGATCGAAATTTTTTTCGTACTCCGTTACGGTAAAATAACAATATATTTGACGAGAGCGGCAACGATCATCTAGCTTGCGCCAAACGTGGCTTAAGATCATCCAGGATGAATGACGGAAGAAAGAGAGAAAAATATGGATTTCATGCCCGCGAAAAACGCAAACTGAAAATACTAGAACGCAGCAACTCCTTCGAGATACCGCGATTAAGTCAGAAACGAAGTGTCTACCAGCGGAAGCGCGAAACGAAAACGAAATGATCTCTGATGGTTGATCGATGAACCAAGAGAGAGACGGAGAGCGGGAGAGTGAGACGAATAGAGGAAGGAGGATCCATGGATCCATGGATCCGAAACGTGACGGCGCTCGGCTGAGCGTGTATCCCACCTGAAAACCGGAAACCGGGGTTCCCCAGCGGAGAGAGGGAAGGCAAGCCTACCGGAACACCGGAACCGGAAGGGTGCGGAACCTAGGCGACCGACGACGTGCCGGACAGTACCGGCTCGCACTGATTACCCGCTGATGAAACGTACCGGCTCGTTGACTTCGGCCAGGGTCGCCATTAGGTACGCCCCTGAGGCTCTCTCAACGATGGAAAAATCACCGCCAGATCCGCCCGACTTTGGTAACTTGCGCAAATTGCAATGAAACTCGTTCGTTTGCGCAAACCAACTGGCGATGGCTCACCATTAGACTGCCAATGAAGCTGAATTCACAATTTATTTTACGCGTATTCTCACTCATCGAAATGAAAATCATCGCGAGGGGCACAATTTCGTGATCTGCGATACAGCTGCAGAAAGACTCGCGATACAACGTTAAGCTAGCGAGATCGAAATGCGCGTTGCAATATAAAAATATCGAACACGGTTAGAGATATTCTAAAACATTCTTTTGCTTTCACATTTGGACGAAAAAAGAAAAAAAAAAAAAAACAACGAGTTTGGTCCTCGTTACAAACCCATCAACCGTGATAATAAAATGAAGATATCGCGTCAATATTATCTCCAACGTAAACGCCGTGATACTCGAAATAATTCTGAATAATGATCTTGCGAACGAGCGCGTTCCACGGAACTCGGTGCGGTCCGGTCATTTTTATTGCTTCACGGTTTCACGTGACAATGGGACGCGTGTTTTTTAGGCTCGGCCGATGGGAAAAAGCGATCGCGGCCGGAAGTGGAAGTGGAAGTGGAAGTGGAAATTGAGGCAATGAGAGCGTTGCCCGGCGAGCAGGCTCTTATCGAGATATCGCCGGTTTCTCGTTTCCGCAATTTCCTATCTGCACCCGGCTTCGCATGGTCGCCAATAAAAATATACTTCGACTAGTTCCAACCAGAGATCTGCACCTCCCCCCCTCCCTCCCATGTCAAATATTTTAGGCGTCGTTCAACGGATGATAATTCGTCCTATCTCGCGAGCTGTTGCTGCGAGAGCACAATGTAATTTTCACCAGAGTAATTTTCACGGTTGCAGTTTTACGGCTTGAATTGAATTAACCATCGTTTATCGCATTAATCGTATTAAAGTCGGATTTTCTCCGTACAGTTAGGCGAATTAAGTCGTTCCGCGAGCAACATTGTTAAAAGGAAAGCAGTTCCGCGTTCTTTGTAATTAAGAAGCAAGAAACTGAGCCGCATGCTTTTCTGCACGACTTGTGAACCGTTTTCCCGGAAAACTCTGCCTGCGAACTCGTGGCTTTTCATTCATACACCGACATCGAACCTTTTAACTTAAGTTAATCTTGCGACGATATCGAAATACTTGAAACTTTGAGGTTCTGACGATTTTTCCACCAAAAACGCGCTGAATTTTAGGACTGTCCCTCTACAGTCTGTAGTCTTCGCGTTCGCGTTCATCGAGCGGCAACGATAGCCGTGAGTTTGAAATTACAGATTGCAACTGGCAACGACGTCGTTAGCCCAATTTTCTTTCCTCTGCGAGCGGAGCGAACGCTCGGGCGCAAAAAAATCGTCGTGCCGATCGGGCTTGTGCGCGTCTCTCGCCGTTTCTCTTCAACGGGAGAAACAGCCGCGGAGACGGTGACAGAGGGGTGAGAAGAGAGCGAGAGGGACAGGGGTGAGAAAGCGAGATGGAAGAGGAGAGAAATTCACCCTTGCGGCAACATTGGCGAGAGAGGCACACCTGGCCGGAGAGCTGCAGCTGCAGCTACAGCCCCCCGTCACCGGCAGGGGATGAAAAGGGGAGGGAAAAACGAGCGCAACGGAGGGTCGTTGCGGGGCATCACGAGTTCCACTGGCCCGTACGAGGTGGGGGAGAGGGGAAGAGACTGGTCTGGATGCTGAGATTTCAGTTACGCATTTGCTCGCCAACGATTTCCAGACTCCATCCAGCCAGCAAATCTCTATAGGTAGTATTTTCTTTTTTAATAATTGCGTCGATGCGATCTTTCGGTTATATCAATTAATTGATAACTTTTGAACATTGCAAAGGGTTTCAAGTTCGAAGGAAAAGTATCGATATATTCTTATTCGAGTTTGTTGTTTTGCTAAAACGCGGGTAAGATTGACAATATTGCCGATCTCAAAGTGGAAGATCTCATTCGCTTTCTTCTCGATTCAGAAAATACATTTTACAAAAATGAAGATGCAAAAGTATCTCCTCCGAGATGATATTTGCATTCGAGCAAAGTACTTTTACTGCACGCTCCGGCAGTTCCTCGTTTCAAGCGTAACTCTTAATAACAAAAATCTAACTACATCTAAGTCCTACACTGCGTCCTCCGGCAGACGTCTCTTCTCAAGTCTGATATTTAAAATTAGCAAGTGTCTCGCAATTGAATATATTTACGCGGTCTGCAAGGGCCGAGTCAGGCTGAATCGTATTATCCAGATCGAGTCTGTCTAATCAAGTCGCTCTTAATCGATTCAAACATCCTCTCTCGCGCCTTTCTCCCTCGTTCCCTCTGGCAACGACGAAGCACCGGTGCAGGTGAATTTATTCAAATGCCGATCAATTCAGAAGGATGACACTCATCGACACGGCGGTTCCAGCACTTCTGCCTCTCTTTTTCTCCCTCCTTTGTCATCCGCGTTACGATCCTTTTGTGCGACCGCCTCAGAAGGGGCGGCTCGGAACAATGACCGTGATGTACGATTCGAGAATTTGTTTATAAATGCCGGAGCGTCGTCTTTCGAGGATATCCGCCGATGAAACCCGTCCACGAACGAGAGGATTTCCCGTGGAGAGAACTACCGCGACAGGTTCATTCGCATTATTTCCCTGCCTCCTGCACGAGGGTCGTTTCAAAAATCATCCGCCGCCGTTCCTCGTCTAAACGATTGAAAGAAAAAAAACAAAAAAAAACAAAAAAAAAAAAGAACGAATGAAAAGAGAAACAACGAAGGACGTGAATTGAACAGTGCGGCGGGTTGACTGCATGGAGAATTCTGTACGCGTAAAAATTCGACATTTTCGAATCGAGAGTCGTGGACAGGATCTCGGGCTGCGTTGTCAATTCTCTCGGTACCAAATTTTGCGTTAATTTGCAAAAAGAAAAGAAAATATTAATTATATACAATTCGAGACCGAATTTCGTTAATTAACATTAAAAACCTGTGAAACTTGTAAAAGACGTACGCACCGAGAGTGTGGCGTCGTCTTCTTAACTTTTTGTCCGTCCTCGCGTAACATTCGTAAAATACTGAAAACGATAATGACAGTCCCGCGGAGAGATATTCACGGTCCCATTTGGCCAATTATCAGCGCGAGGGTAATGTCGCGAAGGCGAGCATGGGGGGGGGGGATGAAAAATGTTTGCTGGCCGGTTGACGCGTCTCGCCGGGGGTCTCCGGCATTAGTCGAGAGACAAAGGAGCAGCAATTACAAAAGAAGAAGCGTGTCCGCCTCGAGGAAGAAGATCCGGAAGCCTAAGTTTATTTACATTACAGTGCCACGGCCGGTCTCTGGCTCCTTTTGTCGGTTGCGGCGTAATGCATATTAATAGGAAATAATCCCCCT
>KQ435896.1:2537428-2563415 GCA_001276565.1 Melipona quadrifasciata
AAAATCCCCCGTGGAGGAGAACGGTTTCTGCCAGATACAACGTCATCTCGCGTCACGTGGAAATTCCTGACGAATTCCGGCCAACACGGGATAAATATTCATGGACGCGGAACTGAATTTTTATTGGGTCTTTCCCGGGGAAATACTTCGCTTTTTAAGGGAGGCAAGTCTGCGCGAGAACACGTTCTCCAACGTGGAAGAAATTACAGCGTGCGGCGGCGAATCGTCTGAGCTTTCGGCGGCTCGAAACTCAATTTGAAATTTTACGGATGATAATCTAATTTTTTCGGCACATTAACGGGACGCCGTCGGTCTTTAACAGAACAACCAGAGAATGAGAAAATATCGCGCGCTTGTAAAAAGCAAGTGAGGGACAAATTCGAGTCAGAAATTTGCGATTTTAACTTGATTTTTACGAAAATTCGTCGATACGTTTATCAGAGAGAGCTTCACTAACTTCGTCAAACAGCTTGAAACAAATTTTGCAGCTTCAAGACTCAAGTAAAGAAATAAGCCTTGATAATTCTTGTTACAGTTAGTTATCGTTTCATCGAACAAGAAACGTTACTTTGGCCGGCCGGAGACGAAGGAATTTGAATAAAAAAAAAGAAAAAAGAAAAAAAAAATTAGGTCGGCCAGAAAAGACGGGCCAGAACGGGCGGCCGGTGAATGAAAGGAGGAGCCTCGGCAAATCCCGGAAAGCACGAGCCGGTGAAATCGCTGAGCCAGCTACACCTCTTCGTAACTACAACCTTCGACAGAAAGAAGAAATCCTACTTCCGAGAATTTCAGCCAGAGAAGCAACTTTCCTTTTTTTCCCCCCTCCTTTACCTCCTTTCTGCCACCGGCAGGATTATCTTCCCACGGGACTTTGGACCGAGAACAATTACCCGGCCTCTCGAAAATCCACCGCGAAAGAGTTTCCTGTGTTTCGGAGACCGGCGGAGGCGCAGGGGAAGGCTCGAGGAAAATCGTCGAGGAAAAGCGACGTAACAGCTCGTTTGAATGTCGGTCGAAGGCAGACGCGCGTTGTTTCACGGGTTTTTCACGGGTTTACCAAGTTGGAAATCCCGTGGAAGAGTCAGCTTTATTTCTCTCTCTCTCTCTCTCTCTCTCTCTCTCTCTCTCTCTCTTTCTTTCTGGTTGTCACCGAAAAGTCGCTCGAACGTGACTCTTGGTTCGACCGTCCAAGTACGAAACAGCACTGTTCAAATATTAACAGAGGAAACAGAAGAGGAGATTCTCAGGCCTTGCCGGGTTTCGTAATACCGGTAGCTGAGAGTTTACACGTTTACCCCGAGGTTATCCGTGGCCGTGTTTGCCGACACCTCGCCGGTGTACGTGTAACTTACAGTTCGCACCCACGCGTTTACAGACCGACCGGGGACCTTGGAATCTGGTTACAATGTTATCGGGTTATGTCGATATTTGGCGACGCGATGACAATCTTGGGGATATCGCGACTTTCGCGATTTTCAACATCTTATTGACATCTTGTGATCAAAGATCACTCAGTTCCTCGTGGGTATTTCAAATAGGAACTTTCGTGTAAAAAAAGTGTTCAGAACAGGAAATTGAAATTTTTCGAAATTGATCTGATCGTCGAATTACTTTTGTCTTGACCCGTTAAGGACCACCAATGTTATATATACTTTAGTTCAAGATCATTTCCATCAATGTTTACCTCGACAGTTATGCAAACTTCTTGATCGGAGCGTAACAGTAATTCGGTCGAACCAGTTGCAGGGCAGTTTCCACTCGAAATCCAGCCGAAAAAAGTCGTTTTTGCTTTAGAAAATTGTCGAACCGCCGGCAAAATTCGAACGGTCGTCGGTTTGGAGTTGGCTCGAGAGGCTGGTCAGGTACCCGTTCGAACGCTGGAAAAAATCAAAGCTCCACCGACGCGTAGCGAAAAAGGATCGGCAGACTGTTGGGCGCCCAAAGCTTGTACCAGGAAGGTCCTGGCGCGAAGACCTCAGGTAGCCGTGTTCCTACCTTCGTTCTTGGTCCCCTCCTGCCGTGGTCCTTGGCAATTCGAACGACCAAGGAACGCGAGGGGCGAGTCCCTGGCCTGTCTGTGAACACCCTGATCTCTTCCTCCCCTCCGGCTCGAACCTCGACAACGAGCGCACCTGGTCCCAGCCCGGTCCTGGTCAGGGCTGGCAGGATGCTCGGACTCGATTTCTTCCTCCTTTTGATTTTCCGCTCTCGATACAGGCCTATCTCGAAATATTATCCCGTGAAACTGCGCGCACAAGTTTCACTACGAATTAATTTTCACGAGCAATTTAGCTTTCGAAGCAACGGAAATGCTCCCCATTGGAAACTATCTAATTTAAACGACTGTTCTCTCAATAATAACCTCCAAATTTTAATTCAAACTTTGCGAGATAGTAAAATAATGAAAACGGCGAAATTCGATCGGTGTGTAAAGAACGTCGATCTGTCTAAAAATGAATTGGGACACTTTCATCATTCTTTTTCCGCGAGTTAATAAAATTCCAAAATTTGAAATTTCCGATATTTGATCTACAGAGATCTATAGATGCGTACAGAACACGGGAACATATTCGTTTTTTTCTGGCATTTTCCTGGCCGAGAAATCACTTCGGGATTTTCGGTGGATTCTCGGCGAAGAAGTTTCACGAAACAGCGTTCGCTCTCAGGTCGGATTTAGTCGAGCGACGAGGACGAGGTTAACGCCTCGTCGGCACGCTGTACCTGGTAACCTGAAATTGGTAATCATACACCAGGACAAACCGAGAACCGACAGCCTGGTTCTCGGAGCGGGTGGCACGTTCGAGAGACGGTACACAGGGGCGGCAGCCAACGAGAAAGAGAAAAGAGGGAGGTGGGGGGGGAGGTCTTGGTGGTTTCTCGTTACAGAGCTTCCTGTATGGAAATCACAGAATGCCAGGTTGTCTCTCTTGCTCTTCGGGCAAGGAAGAAAGAGGGAGGAGGCACGTCGTGTCTGGCACAATGATCTGAGATTCGAATCAAATCTAGGCTAGTCTCTCCCCGTCCCGTGTCTAGCCGGGCCTCGTCTCTTCCGGAACCAGCCTTCAGATCGATGAACCTTGTGTAATCGATTTTCGAGCCGGTCTACCTCTCTCTCGTGGAGAAAAAAGAAAAGGAAACGTTCGAGATACTTGTTGCTGCACGCTTTCGATTATTAAAATCGTCCTCGTTGACACGCTGTTTGTCAATTTTGGATAAAATCGTGTTTCTCTTTAGCAGATGAAACTGCACCGTGTGCCGAAAGTACCGATGATCCTGTTAAACTGTTCCACTCGTGGTACGAAGAATATCGGGCAGTTTGGAAAATTCGTATCTTACGAAACGAATTCAACTGCATTCATTCCGACAAATACAGAAATTGAATAAGCTTGAATTTGATTGCAATCACTGCGAACAGTCGCGCAATATCGATGAGAAATTCTTCGATTAGCACGTACTAACTAAAAACCTTGCAACACCTCGATTTTATTCCCGATTTCTTTTTTCTTTTCTTTTTTTTTTTAACGACACCGCCTTTCGTTCGCGTATCGAGGATCTCCAGACCGATTTGCAAATTTAATTGACCGCGGAGCAAATGGACGGTCGCGTCGGTATAATAATCGAATTAATTAACGAACGATGAACCGTCCTAGGTGGCGGCCAACAGAATCGGGGCCGAACATGTGTGTGTGTGTGTGTGCGTGTGTGCGTGTTTGTGTTTGCGCGCTCGCTGAAAAGGAAACTTTGTTTCGATTCACGAGCCACGGGGGTCCGACGGGTCGAGCTTGGAACTCGTCTACAGGTCGTCTACGACGAACAATTACTTTCCACTTGTCATGCTAATCGCACGTACGTGAGCACCCAGGGAATTCCACTTTGTGCGTGACGGCCTCTTTTTTCACCCCGCGCGTTCGCCGATATCGCGCCAGTCCACCACCGCTTTAAAATTCAAATGGCAAGCCATGACTCTCGTCGCTGTTGTCAACTGTGCACCAGCCTTCTCGAAACTCGATTCCGAAATATTATGCTTCTCAAGCGATTCCGACGAGGGGATTCTTTCGTGGAAGACGGTTAATTATGCACGGTAATATATCGTGTTTTTCTCGAGACACGTTGAAGGAGAAAGTTAAGTTTCTCAACGATCGGAGGGGACGACAGAACTCCTCGATGGTTGTGTCAAACTGGAGTAAACGAAGGGGGCTATGTTTCTCAACTTCAATTTAATACTTTTTTTTTCTCTGGGAAATAATCCGATACGCGTTCTTGAGAAAGAATGATAATCGGCGTGAGATTGGGGCAAGCTGAAAAAAATGCGCGTTTCCATTCCGATTTGCATTTTCTAAATGTCATTGGCTGTCGGTTAAACTGATCGAACTCTTGCCCACGTCGAACTCGTTTGTTCAAACACGAACTCCTCATCCAGACGATCGAAAAGTTAGTGACAGTATGAAGAACCGGTTGAACTTCAATTTATCAACTTCTACCTGTCACCCGATAAATTCGCACAAACGAGAGAGACAGAGAGAGAGAGAGAGAGAGAGAGAGAGACGCGAATGCAACGTACACAGAAATAAAAAATACTAGGAATTTCCAGTAATTAATTACAATTTACAGCCGAAATGCCCAACGAAGTGGCAGGAGCGAGCGAAAAGGGGTAATCGCGCGATGTTCTCCAACGAGACTTCCTCCGACGTGGCCTTTCGAAGGAAAAGACCGATCAGTCGTGTAACTAGCGTGGCTCGGAATGAAAAACAGGCATGTTGCGCATACACGGTTGCGCGTCTGGTGGTGTGAGTGTCCCTTGAACGGCCCCGGTATCTTGATAGCCATGCAAATGGCTCGGTGTCAGATACTATCGTGGAGCCGCATAATCAAAAGCGGAGGCACGCAAGCGCGCGAACCCATCTACCCCCACCTCGTGGGCTCCTCTGTGTACGTCTCTCTCTCTCTCTCTTTTCGACTCCCCTCCTTTCGTTCTCTCGTCTTTTTTCGATACAGAGGAGATCGGAAAGCTTCCGACCAACCTCCGTGACAGTCCTCCGCCTACTGAATTAAGCGTCGCGAGCCTCGTCCGCGGACCTGGCCTCGCCCAGAATCACGCGGCCGACGCATGCGCCATCCGCGATACGGATTTCCTGCTATAGATCCACCAGGAACGATCTACGGGGACTTCGACGACGTCTAGTCACCCCCTCGACGCGAGTTGCTTCGCTCGTTTGGCTCTTTTTACGTAGACCAGGACCCTCTTGGAGGATACGAGTTACAAATTGGAAGTCATTGGAAGTCGGGGGAGCGATAACTCTGATGATAATTAATAATTTGGAATTTTATAGAAATATGTAGTTCGCGCTGACGCGCTAGAGTTGATGCTGACAACGAGGATCGCGGTTCTCTTCCACTTCGAAAGAATGTTTGAAATCGATATTTTATGGATTTATTATTCATCTTTTTAATTGTGTTCCATTAAATAACATCCTTCCGGTGTCTTTTTATTTTTCTTGCAATCTGCAATTGGAGTGGCGGTTGATTTCCAAGGAAAGCAGGACAATTCCATTGCGGGAGAAGCGGCGCAGAAGCAACGCGATTCCGCCGAGAGTCTTTCTCTCTCTCTCTGTGCTGTACGTTAGAGCTTGAGAAGATAAGATGATTATTCCGTGCAACCGCCGGTGACCAAGCTGCTGGTCCCAGCCGTTTTTACTTTGTTGGGAAACGTTTCACGGTCCGGGAACCCGGCAAGTTCGTTAGAATTCGGGAGCGTCGGCTGAGCCGCGGATGAGAGAGGAAAGGTTCGAAGCGTGTCAAAAGGAACCTTCCCTCGTTGACCGGGGAAGCTTGCTCCTCAGAGACAAAACCGTGTTATCCGTGCAATTTGCGGGTGAAAAAGCCAAGGCACAACAGGGAAACGTCGACGTGCGACTCGCGCGCTGCCTTTTTAAGTCTTTACGAGCGTCTAATGGAAGAAACAGAGAAGAAGAGGGAAATCAGTCAACGATCGACTTTCGTTTCGTGGATTTTTTTTTTTTTTTTTTCTCCTTTCTCGAAACTTTCTACCCTTTGCTGTTTCACACACGCTGCCTTCGTCCCGAGACGAAGATATTCCGGCTGAATTGCGCCCTCTCCTCTGGACTATCGCCGGCCAGATCGAACGGCGGTCTAAGAACCGCCAGGACGAGGCGCTCGTAAGAAATATCGTGGAGCGAGTGGAAAGAGAGTGTGTAGCCAGGGGTGAAATCCGGCAGCCACGACCACGACGACCCAAACTTAACCCGAGGTTGTGTTCGACGGGGCGCAAAACGGCTTGACCGCCAGCGCGACGGTCCGCGTATTTCCGTGCCAAGCTTCGACATTTTCTTTCCCCAAACGTCTCGAACACTAGATAGATTTGCGTTTTTCAAATCCCTCGAATGTCACTAAATGTTAATCGACTGCGTAGGTTCTATTCATACTACGTGTAAAGTACTTGGTAACTTGATTTAAACGACTCGATCAAATTTTAATTTTACATTTATACTCGTATTTAGCACGCAGTGGGTCAAAGTCTCTGTGCGATTTAACGTCGAGGTATAATTAATTTGGTAATTTGGTTAACGAGGGTAAGTCGATAGAAAGAAGAAAGAAAAGGAGAAAAAGGAAAAAAAGAAACGATCGAAGAGAAGACAGGACAAGATAAATCGTGACGAAGGCGAACCGCAAAGGGGTGTAGCCGTGCGTAAAGGGATGTGGTACACAAGATAAAGCGCAGGGGCGTCTCGCGATGGAGTTGTAATTTCCAGACTGTCACAGCCACCTCGAGACTTTTCGAGAAATCGTCCTGTCTCCAGATTAACCAACCGCGGTCGTACCTCGTTTACCTTACTCTTGCAAGATTCTAGATATTCCAAGATAAGAACCAAGATAACCAACAGGGATTCTTAATATCTCAATTAAATGGAACGAAATTAAATCGATCAGTCGGAAAAAATACTGCTCGCAGTCGCTGCATATCAAGAGGCAAATAAACCAACCAAAGGTTTGTCGACGTTGGAAGAAGGAGATGGAGCAATGATTTACGAGTGGAGAGTGCGTGCCTCGCGCCAGATACGCCGATTATGCACGCGAAAATGGCAAGGACAAAGCGGAAAAGGGTTACGAGCCCAAGGGAGGAGACACTTTTGTGGCTCGAGAAACCGAAACCCCTTCTCGCAGAATGAAATAAATGAACGTCTGACGAATCCTGTTCTTCGGAACGAGAATATCAAGCTTCGAAGAATTTTCGCCGGTTTGAGACGAATAAACGTCCCACAAATCGTGAAATTTCGCCAATCCACGTGTTCCGAGGCCAGAATCTCCCTCCTCCTCACGAGTCGCATTGCTCTCAACAGCAGAAGAATCTCGTCGAATAGAAACGCCAACGACAAGTTTCACAGTCGTAAGAACGTCGCCGCGGTTACACGGAGCGGCTCCCACGTGAAAGTTACGTGACGAGTCTACCGAAGGGAACCGATTTCCCTGTAATCATCGACTCCCGTTTCCTGTACGATGGCACGTGGCCGTTTTCGTGTAATTTCCCTTGGCTGGCAGCCGCCTTCGCCTACGTGCCCGATGGCCGACGATCGCTTACGATCGTTTAATTAATGCACCGCGCCACGTGGCACGCTTTGGCTTTCGTCTCACGCGCATCAATACCTTCCTCCCGATAATTCGAAATGAGAGGGGAAAATGCCGACCACGCGTACTTGCTCATTCGACCACTGTCTCCCCCGGGAGAAGAGAGAACACCGGGCACCTTTGCTATGCACGCTGAATACAATAACGTCGCGCGATTCCAGCGAGATCGGCCGCGGTGATGACACTCTGCCGACAAAGTTGCCGCGATCATCGGCACTGTCGGATTCTTTCAAACACCGCGAGTTGTTGGTAATCCGTTCGTCCGCCTTTAACCAGGTCATCCATCGATGATCGTAAAGTGTTTGGACCAAACGCTCCGACAGGAATGTACAGGAAAGATTAATCAAAAGGTAGAAATTCAATCGACGACTCAAACCTCTTCAAATTGACACTCTAGTCCAAAAATATCTCAAACAGACGAGTCTCAAGCGTCGAAGCAACAGGAAAGCAACAACAAAAGGGGCCGAGCTAGCGAAAAACGAATCAATTGCTCAGAGGAGCAGAAGCGGGAAGAGAGGGAGAGAGAGAGAGGAGAATTCGACTTTCGCGGTTCCGAATTTACTGCGGGCTGTTGAGAGTCGTCGTGGGCGCGCACAACGGGGAAAGACGGTGGCGCGCTCTCCCTCTCCTCCCCCCGGGGGCTGTGCGTCAAAACCGGCGGAGTTTCTTGCCGTAACTAACTACTCGTGAATTTATCGAGGCACCGAGACTCGAGTTTCTCGCCTACCGCCTCTCTCGCCATCCCCGGGCCACTCCTCCCCCGCGAAGCGCGCGGAGCGCGCGGCAAGGTAACCCGTAGGAAACTTTCCAACAGTTTCTCCCGTGGCAACGACGACGAGGCGAGGGCTGCGGGATCCGGCGGGTCGGAGGAGGCGATGCCCGGCCGGAGGGACGAACTTGTAGTTTATGAATTTATAGCGGCGGAAAGCGGCAAAGGCGAGCGCGAGTTACGCGCGCTCCAGTTTATTCCGTCTCACCTCCAAGATTTTCCTCCCATTGAAATCCCGGGGCCACCGCGCCACCCCCACTCCACCCCTTGCCACCTTCGCCGAGCAGCGTTCTCTGCCGCTCCTCCTCCTGCGTCGCCCACCCCCTCCGCCCCTTCGTGGCGAAACTTCTCTGCCGACTTCTCTGCCGGCCGGGAAATAGTCGCGAGCCATTAACGAGACCAGCGCGCTGCAATTGCGAGAATCCCGCGGACGAACCGCGCCGATAACTTTCGCGGATCGTCGGAGTCGTTAATGGAAGTTTCGCGCATTCTTTGCCTCCGACTTGCCTAACCGACTTGCCAGTATTTTGTTCACCCCAGCGATAGGGATATCGTAGTGACAGGTTTTGTCTGGGTATTTAGATCGTATTTAATCTTCGCAATCAGCAGTGTAACAATGGTGTACTTGATACACGTGTACGTAATTTTTAGTACAACGATTCTTACGTTAGTGTGACAAAGATTTTAAAACTTCCCCGTTGTACCAATACTCAGTTTTCTATGGTACAATTGAAACGAATTTGAGCATTATCCTCTTACGTTTAAAGATCATTACGACGCGTTGCGTTTTCTTTTTAATTGCAATCTTGACGTTTGACAGTTGCGTACGTCACTAACGTCAGAATCAATTGGGTTTTGAGTTCTAACACGAAATTGTTCCTCCGTGCAAGTTGAAAAATGTAGCTCGTCGCGTTGTTAGCTCCAAAATCAAATAAGAAGCTCTACGGCGATACGAGATAGCCAGGAAATTTGGTTTATCGTGTTGATGCCCAAATAAAGTTTGAAAACGTAGCTATCGTCGTTCGCCTTTGCAACGCTCGTTTTGGAAGCTGCTCGAACTAAGCCAAACCTGTCGAGTGAGATCGATAGGAGAGGCCGGGGAAGATCGTTGCATCGAAAAGTGCAACGATTAAACACGATACACGTGACCACGAAACCCTAAACCGCGACGAGCGCGTCCCTCCCCCTCCGCGTTGCAGCTCGTAATTGCATCGTTCGAAAGCGTATAGCACGATGCCTAGGCGCAGCACGGAAACCGATGTAACTGCATATCCAGTGTCGTATATACCTGCGTACACCTGTTCCGTTTCCTGCGAAAACACGACGAGTTCCAGTTACACAATGGACTACGCACTGCGAGTCTACACACGGGCACGATCACGCCGTTCTCGCGTCACTTACGTGCGTCTCACCCGCGTGGAAAACGCGACGCGCGCGGTGGCGCTTGTGCCAGGTGCGAACAGGCGAATCGCCCCTTGCTTCCTATACCTTCGTTCGTGACTGCATTCACGCCGTAACTTTACGCCTTTCGAGCTTGCGCTTCGTTCACGGCCGGGAATTCCCGAATCAGAGATGAATCTGGACGAATCGGGTCGCGAGGAATCTGATACGTAATCGCAGTCAAGCTCGAGGATGTGAGCTTCTAAAGCTAACACGGAGCTCGAGACGCTACATATACGATCAAAGAGATGGGAAGACGTCTTTTTGGCCTCGAAACGAAACGAAGTAAGGAGTAAGATAGAATCTTGGTTTTCAAAAATATGCCGAGACAAGCTTTGAAAATTGTTCTGTAAAAAGTGCGAGTCGTTGGATATCCATGTGCGTAACATTTCAATGTTGAATTTCAATCGTAACGCGATTCAAGAGATCAAGAAGAGAAATGGAGGCACATTGTGAAAAATAAAAAAACTGCCGGGTACGGCATCATATTTTACAATATGTTACAACAGTTTGGTCTCCTGTATTAAAATTAAAGTTAAAAATCAGTAAAAATATTTGGCGAAGAAGAGGATGATAAGATTTACAATTGTCAACAGCTTCGATCGTTAACTCGAAATTAAAAGAAAGAGAAAGCGATCAATTTCTATTATTTCGTCGACTTGTCACCGAGATAAAGGGGCGGAGGGCCGCGCCAGCAACGCATGACGCCGGTGGTGTCGGTGTTTCACAGATTCAGATTCGGTCACGCTGCTCGCGCGACACCGCGCGAGGCACCCACCGTGTCTCCGCTCTGACACACGCGCGTGCAAATCCACGCGTGGGTGTGCCGACTCTCCTAGGATCGGCGTCGTCTCGTCATTGATACCTCCTTACTTCCTTTCGCTCCGGTTTCCGTAAAATCGCGGATGCACGGCGGCCAACTACGAGCAATCGATATCCCACCGCTTGCGAGTTGCTCGTAATTTTACTCTCGGACCGCCGTTCTCACGAAATTCACGGCTTTGCACCTTCTGCCGGCGGTAGAAGGATGAAAAAATTCCGCGCGAGCGACGTGAAATTAACTCATTTGCCTCGCGAGGCGGAACATTCCGCGAGGAAAGTTTGCTCTGTATTACCTATTACCGACCGCGAAATTATGTCAAACGATGAGAATTTCATGTTAATAATAACAATGATTAAATGAAACAAATTTGTGACAGATAGATTCAAATCGTAACAAGTCGGCAAAGATTTGATAAACTATCAGTGTACTACAGCGTATATCAGGCACAATGAGAATTTCACTCGCTCACAGAAGAAAACGATTGTTAGTCAATTACACCACCACTTATTTACTTCGACGTAAAATCAGTCGGTATTTTTCGGAGGGTGGAAATAGTTTTGAAAATTCTCGAAGTTGCAGAGAGTCGAAGGAAGGAAAAAGAAGGGTGGAAAAAGTCCGACAATTAGAGGAGAATTTACTGGAGTGGCGCTGGATCTTTTGGACGGGGCCAATATTTGGTCAATAATGTCAATAACCTCGCGCGCGACACTCGACACTCCGCGTCGTCTCCGCGCGTGTTCACGCGCGCGCCGAAGAACACGGCAAGAAGGTTTTGTTGGGCGAACATGTGCATCGTGACTGGGCAGTTAACACCTCGAACGACGAGCAGCGTCCTGAGTCATCGATGAACCGTGGAATCGATCTTTCTACGAAGCCGAACTGCCGCTCGAAATATTCTCCAAGTTTGACGCCCTCGACCCTGAATCGAGAGCCAGTCTCAAGAAACTAGCTCTACCTTTCTCTCTTATCCAGCTCATCTCCAAGTGATAAAACCTTGTCGGTCTCTTGCCATTTCGTATAACTCATCGCTCGATAAGTCTCCGGTCTAGCTAAGAACTACATTCATTCCAACGATCCTCTAACTTATCGATGCCTTTTTCGTAGAACGATTTGTCTTTGTTCTCAAAACAAAACAGGCCTCAGTGTCGCCATGTATGCGTCAGACCGGAGACTTGTCGAGAGTGATTGTATTTTATCTCGTATTACGATAGCTTCATCACCGAGGAGGTTGCCCATTTTGTCCAATGAGTAGTTGAACGTGTACGATTTGTCGCTGTGTTTTTGAGAGACGTCGTTTGGAGAAGAGGGTCAGAAGACTAGAGGTCTCTCTCGCCGGCAGTGCGAGCACGTAATCGAGGAGCAGAAGCGAGAACCTTGTCCGGTGAAACTCGAAACTGCCCGCAACGTCTCTGATGTCGGTACCTCGCTTTCTTAACAGGCTGGCCGCTTTACGCGCTCGTCTTATCTTCCACGAGGTTCGCGACGAACGTCGGATTCTCGCTGCGATTTACGCGTCTTAACGCGTACCTATTAATCATCGCCGATCGTCCCTATTCTCGTGCGAATGGAAAATGAAAGGGAAGAAAAAGAAGAAAGAACGCGGATTGTACGTGTCGTTTGAAATTGAATCCAACGACGATCCAACAGGAAATAGATCAAGACGGTGCTCGAGAGTACTGCTGCCACGAGAGAGTATCTAATCCAAAAGTTCCTACAGGACGTTCTGGAAATCTTAGACGTTAAGTAACGGACGAGCCATTAGTGCCAGCGAGACCGTGCCGATATATCGAGTTGCAGGAATATTACGCGACTCGTCGCATCCCATTATTGTCACTATCACTCTGGCCTGGCAAGTGGGGAGGACTTTGATTTCTCCCGAAACAGGAACGTTTCATCACGCGCGAGGGCGCTCGGCGTTGATTTTTCTTCAAATCGTTCTATCTCGAGCGTCGCTCACGCGCGATGGCGCTGATCAGCGTCTGATCGACTCGCCAAATCGAGTCGACGAACGAGCGTGAAAGGACGCGAAACAAATTGATCAACGACACTCGACGAAAAAGGCGCAAACTCGAACGATTTGCTCGCGAGGCAAGAAGGGTGCGAACAAACGTTTCCGTCTCTCTCTCTCTCTCTCTCTCTCTCTCTCTCTCTCTCTCTCTCTCTCTCTCTCTCTCTCTCTCTCTCTCTCTCTCTCTCTCTCTCTCTCTCTCTCTCTCTCTCTCTCTCTCTCTCTCTCTCTCTCGGTTCGTGGGATCGGGCATCGAGTGGAGTGACGCTCGCGCGATCACTCGCGATTTACCGGCGCGTCGAATTAATTCTCGCTCGTCGTTCAAGCGTTAAGCAACGTTAATTCGTTCCAGTAACTTCTCCCTCGCGGCACTTCACGTCTGAATGCCAGCACGAGATTTCTCGAGCTGTGCGCCTGGCGCAACAACCGCCGGGGGAAGGGAAACGGGTTGACGGGGAAGAGCTCCGTCGACTAAACGGCCGTGGCTCGTGGGCCGATTGCGCGCGCGAGAGAGAGAGAGAGAGAGAGAGAGAGAGAGAGAGACTCGACGAAGACGAGCGCGCACAGGATATCGCTTCCCTCGGACGAGAGAGCAGACGCGCTCGGCTCGGCTGGGCTCTCTCCGTTAATTAATTAGAAGCGACGGTGACACTTGTTACTCGGTGATTTCACCGCGAGTGTATACGCGCGTACCTGCCAGCTGTGTGCGCCGCTTGTCTCTCCTCGCCGAGGCTGGGAGAGATCCGCTCGAGCGGAGAAACCTCGAAACCGAGAGAGAAAGAGGGCCTCGAGTGTGCCAGCTCGATCTCGTCGCGAGTTTGTTTAATGCACGGGAGAAAAGAGTATTCACAGCCCCGCCCGAGTCCCGCTCTCGGATCGACTTTTCGCCGATTGTCGCGGAAATTACCGTGAACCGTTTTCTCCGCTCTCGCCCTTTCCCGCCAATCCCCCCGTGCACCTCGAGAGCAATCGAGGAATTAAGGCTGAATCGGCTCGGCTAAAGTTTCCTCGTCGATTCTTGCTCGCGTCCGTTTTCCCGGGAATATCTCGATCGTTCGATCCTCAAAGCCTCTCAGCTCGTAGGCACTTGTCGTGTTGCAAAAATACGTAGAAGCTGCGCAATTTCGAAAAATATGGGAGACGATATCCGGAATCCGGTAGTGAATTTTGACTTTGACGTCAAAGACTTCGAATCTTACTGTATCTCGGTAATTTTCATGGAATTAGGAATCTTCGTTTCGTCGAATTCTCCTCTGAATATCTCTGAATATCTTTGCGTTGAAATCGTCTTTGCAGAAGACTTTTTCGCAGAGCGATCGATCGGGAGTTTCTCTAAAATTAGAAACAGAGATGTAAGTACACATTCCCACGATAAATAACGAGTAACCAACGGTGGTGGCGGTCCAAGCTGGCGAAGGCGCGGGAAAACGGTGCTTCGTGCGTGGCACGAAACAACAGTCGTCGGCGACACGTAAATCATCGCGTTTCCTTCACGGGAGACCGATTCACGCCCGTAGGTGCAAACGTGGCCGCCGAGGTCCCATTTACCGGCGACGCATTCAATTTCCACGGTATCGACAAAAGCGACCAATTATAAATTCAAATCCCGACCGATTCACGCGGCGCACGTGTCACGTAAGCCGAATTTCTTTTTATAAACCGGCGCGCGAGCCACCTGTAAGACACCTCTATAGACGCGATGCTCCTCCTACTGAATGTGAAAAGACAAAGAAAGAAGAGATAAAAGAAGAAGAGAAGATTCGCGAAACTGTACGTGGACAATGCGTTGAACAATCTGATTCCTGTTTCTTCTCTTCTTTTTTTTTTTGTCGGAGAGAGATCAATAGCCTCGTAGAAACTGAAAAATCGTCGCAGAGGAAGAGCATTGTTACGTGTACGACAGGATGATTGCGGAGTGATTCACGAAAAAAAAAAGAAAAATAATTAAGAGTGGAAATTTAGCTCGAGACTCGACTTGGAGGTTCCTTTTTCTTTTTTTTCTTTTTTTCTGTTTCTTTCGCTCGGTTCTACGAATAATTAAAGAAAGTCTCGTCGAACGTGTTCGAACGTTGCCTATGTAAATCCGTGGCCGACTACTGCGTTTCGAGTATCCTTCAGAGATCTGCTCGACCCAACTCCACCCACGTAGGTATATACCAACAGCGTACGCTGCGAAATTTACAACCTGCACGGTTATTCAGAAACGGATCCTACCTCGGAGCATATAATTCAGCATATTAGAAATCCACGACCTTTCCGTGGCTTCGAACACCCGTCAAACTGCCTATTCTCGCGACGCACGTACATATTTCACGCGCCGCAAAATATTCGAACCCCCTGCAATTCGTGCAAATTTCAAAATTCCATTTCCTTAAATTCTGACAATTGCCAATATTCTCGATGTACTCGAAAATAGACAGAATAAAAGTGTCACCGTCCCCGAGATCGTGCATTTACATTCTCCTTGTGCTTTTGAACTTTCCCGTAAACGCAGAAAAATGATAAGATCCGCGGTCCACGGACGGGTAAACAAGGTTCTAGTCACAAAGGATCAAATGTCCAGCCACGATCCAAGAGAGCCGGTGTCCCCTGTCATTCAGCGCGAGTGCATAGTCGGGCGAATTCCGCGATAGCGAAGGAAACGTTTCTCCGGTGGAACGAGAGCAAACACTCGGCCGGACGAAAGTAAGGTACAGGGACGATGGCGGACGATGGCGGCGAGTCGCTGGTGGAAGCGCGCGCAACGCGAAACGGAGGGCAAACACTCACGAGGGACGTTGGTCGTTGGAGAAGATTTCAGGCTGGTAAAACGCGGTGCGAGAAAACGCACGTGGCACGGGCCACCGGTGCATCGACCATCGTTCTGGCATACCCCTAATTAAGCTCGGTGGCGGTGTACAGGCTGTTGAGTATCCTCGAGCGGTCGCTCGTCGTGCGCGCGCCCGTTCGATTCACGCGTGTTTGCTCGCCACCGTTCTCCTAAGTTTCGTCGTCCGGCGCGCATTGGTGGCCGGAGGGCCGCTCGAGTAGCGTTCGAGGATCCTCGAAAGCCAGCGCTCGGGATGCGAATCAGCCTGGGGGACGCTCGAACGAAACCCTGGATTCCTCCTTCTTCGCCGATTTTCTTTCCGAGGTTCGTCCGAACGCGTGGAATTTGTATCATTACCGGCGCTACCGAAGAAAGAAAGTTGTTTCAATCGTTGCTCGTTTATTATTGTTGAGGAGTAACAACGTGTGCAGATTTTTTCTTTCTTTCACTTTTGACAGTCGCGGGCTACGGGCAGGAAACGCAATAAATAAATGCAAACTCGTGTTTTTGGCGATACAATCGATCTATTTCAAAGAATAGATACCTATTTTCGTAGAAAATGTGAATAATCAGATCTTAATTATTCTCGCACACTCGGACAGATTGCTTCAGAACCACAACGCAATCGAACAGAACGATAATTTAGTTTGTGATCAATCGCGAGTTGGAGACGCATGATTGTTGGACGTAACTGAGAGAAAAGAAAAAAAAGAAAAGAAACGATGGACTTTCGATGATCGAAGCACGTTTCGTGCATTTTTCGTAAAAACATTTGTACACTTAGTACCTCGTTCGACCAAAAGGTACAGTTTGAAGTGGTTTTTAAAAAGATTTTATACACAGACGGAGCCGATGAAGAAGATCCTTTTCACTTTGATGTGATTTACCTGTAAAGTGATCCTTTGAAACATCGGAGCAATGTCGGAAACATTTTCAACGTGTTTTTTTCTCTTTTTTCAGAAAGAAAGAGAGAGAGAGAGAAAATACATATCTATCAACTGCAGTCAGGCTTTCTCTAATACCGGTATTCACAGTGTATCCATGGCGGGCGCGTTTTTAAAAAATCACACTGCCAGAGTGGAGGAAACAAAATTCCGACGGAACGTTTGCGTTTTTCAGCGGAGAGCGTGTAAAGTGGTAGAGAAAAATCGAACGGTGGTTAATTTATTAAATTCGCAGAACGCGTCTGTGTTCTCTCCGAGTCGAGCGAGAGATGTTGGCGCTGACCGCTGGCAAAGGAACAGTTGCTAACGAAAAAAGAGAGAGAGAGAGAGAAGGGAAGGGAAGGGAAGGGAAGGGAAGGGAAGAAAAGCAAGGGTAAAAAAACGGACAAAAATATGAGAGAGTTTGGTGGCGGGGGTGGTGGCGAGTCAATGGACAGAAGCCGGTAAAAGCCGAATGAAGGGTCACCGAAAACGCATCGATATTCAAACGAATCGTCACCTAAAAAGGACACATCCGATAAACCATCAGCGAGAGCAGACAGGTTCGAATTACCATTGAAACCGGACAAAATGCTCTCTAACGAACGAAATAGACAGCGGTCGACGTGGCATTCACCGTCGAAACGCGTACAAAGGATCGATGAAAATGATCAGAGACACGGTGGTCCGGTGGAGCCGCCGCGAGATTTTTCACCTTATCGATGGACAGGCCTGACAGGGGAAAATTAAGTTGGAAAGCGACGCGGAACGAGACCGGCCGGTAACTCGCGGCAAATAAAAAGCCGAGATAGCACACAAGTGGGATTCCACGTCAATGGGACGCGGTTCCGCGCGGCCGGCCGCTGAAACAAACCAGGAATTTATTAGCGCCGGCTGCGTGCTGTTTGTCGATCATCTAAACAGCTTGAAAAGGGAACTGCGATTCGATCGATTTGCGCGCGCGTGTCGCGTCGAATTTTCAAGCAGCGAGAAATTATACAAGGTATCGAAAAATCGACATTTTTGTTATCTGCCTTTTAAACGTAGTAAATTAAGCTCCCCCCCCGTGAATTCGCACCCACGAACGTGTAAAGCTGCGCGAACTGCACCACGCCGTGAAATTTTTCACTTTATCGAGACGATAACGGCCTTTTGACGCAGGAAAATTAAGTTGGGAAACGGCATGGAGAAACGGGTCCCGTAAATCGTGAGAAAATAAAAAAAGGAAAAAAGAAAAACGCGGGGGAAAAAAGGAAAGGAAAGGAATGAAGGACGAGAACTGGTGGCGCAACGAGCGAGTCTGTTCAACTAGGTCGGTGGCTGGCCAAAAAGGAATTTATTAACGGCGTTGGAGTACATTCGCAATAAACCGTATGTCACGGGTAGAGGCCACGGTGTGAGTTGGGTTATGGCGATACTGGTAACTAGCAGCCAGACAGCGTGTGTGCCACGGGTTCTCCCGCCTCTCACGAGCAACAGCCACCGTTGCTGGCCGGCGTTGCTGGCGTTGCTGGCGCGCGAGTCGGATGATTTAATGCCGGGGCTGCCCCACCCTGGAATGCCGTCGTTTGCGCGAGATTTTCAAAAATAATATCGGCCCACCCGGGAGCCAGGTCGCGTTGCACTCCTCGCAGGAAGAGCGCCGGGAATTATGCTGGAATGTTTCCTAGTATTTCCGAGCACGGACCAGCGCGCCCGTTGAAATTTCTGATAGATTTACAGACGCCGACTCGACGCTGAATTTCCCCCGCGAATTAATCGTTTCTCTCTTTTTCTCGCTCTCGCGGAAGATTGACGCTGTGATTCACAGAAGAAAGATGTTCCGTCTATCTTGAAATTTTGAAATTTTGAAATTAGTGTTCGATTGATCTTTATATTTTGTAAATTAAACTTATCGTGGATAAAATGGAATGACATAAATATATCGAATATATGAAGATCGAAAGGATGATACAAATACTCGTAAATTCCAAGATGAATTGCGGAAAAGAATATTTGTAAGGCTCCCGAGAGTCATCTTCCTTATGGATGGCCCGTAAAACAAACGACGAAGACACTGGCAAGAATGGAGCTGAAGAAAATGTGGAACAAGAAAATGTAGGATTTCCATTTACAGTCGATACATTTGTCAACCAGTCCATTTCCAAATACACATTATCGCTCGTTATCCGCTTGAAAATTGTTGACAATCCTCAACAGGGAACAACAACGCGCTGTTCTCTTCTGCGTCACAATATTAATTCAATCGAATTGGACACAAAGTTCAAGCTTCGAAACGTTTTTCTAGTTGCCATTCGCGCGATCTTCCTCGAGCTCCCGTTTTTTTCTTTTGTTATCAGTGACGTCAATCGACATCAATCCTTTACTCATGCATTTTAATACGACCGATTACGTCAGACGAAAGAGACCCGCGTCAATTCCGACATTGTTCAACCTGGATGTCACGCGAACAGAGAGAGAGAGAGAGAGAGAGAGAAGAGAAACGTGTGTACGCGCATGTGTGTGACAGAAAAGCATGGCGCCCCGGCTGCTGAAATAATATCGAGGGTTGCACGGGACGGGCTAATAAAAATCGTTAATCAATCGACCGCATTTGCCGGCTAATGAATTTTTTCACGCGTTTCCCGGCTCCCACGTGACTCGTCCTCGTATATCAAAGGCCGTGGCCATCACTGGCCGCTTTTTACCCTCATCCCTCCCCTCCCCTTTTCCATAAACGCGCCACCATTTATTAACGACGATTATCCAGAATACACACTGCGAGAGAGATAATAAATAGGCGTTAAAGGGGCGATGTGTAATACCTCGTGCATTTAGGGGCCCCACTATTTCTTCCTTCTTGTTGCTCCTCCAACCTGTCGTTGGCCATGCGTGAGCGACTACGCCACGGCCTGCGGAGGCCACAACCCGAGGCGTTTTCCCTTCGATCCAAATGGGAATTGGATTACGCTTATCACTTCTTATTGCTATCGCGATCAGAGCAGATCTCGCAGATTTCTCGCAAATCGTTTGGAAACAAGCAGAGTGGATTTACGCAGATTCCACGAGGCTACAGGGAGGACTCTGCGAATTGGAGGACTCCCTCAACGTCAGTCAATGTTCGTTCGGTCGAGAATTTCCTTGTCGAGGTGGGAAAAAAGCAGCGATTGTTTGTTGAGAAACCGTCGCAGCGGGAACAAATTGCAGGAATTTCAATTTTACGGTATCTATGTTTGACGATCCAAAAGTTATAGATTCTGCACACAGCCACGGTGAAACGCAAACTTTGGACAATTGCACTTTTATGGAATGCATGATCGACCAGGTGTCCAGAAACCAAAGATTCTACATGCACCGTCGTGGCGGAGGGGATGGTTTGAACAATTGGAAATTTGAGATTCAACTTTTACAATTGAAAAACCATTCGATCCCGCGCGCGCTCTGTAGCTGTGGAAACTTGTAGAATTCATGACGAGACACAAAAACGCGTCGAAAAACGGTGGAAACAAACTTTTGGGGAATTTCAATTTTTGCGGTATGTTTGACGATACAAATCTATCGATTCTACGCGTGTATACGATACGATCGGAAAAACGAGTTTCGAAAAAGTTTCAAATTTCACGGTTTCAATTACACGCCAAACTTTGTCAAACTTTGATCGCAGCTCCTTTCAAGTATTTGTACTGTGCAAATTTCTAAATATAATATTATAATATTTAGTTGTGTGATCACGTTGCTTGAAAGTTTCATGTTCGTCTACATCGACGGTGATAAAATAAAAATACGCATGTACAGACGTGATCAAACGAGAGGAAGCGTGTCGCGATTTGATTCCTCGAGCCTAGCCAGGACGTGGCTAGCCAGGTTAATAGTGACAAAGGAGCCGACTAATCGCGGTAAGCTGACCAGTAAATTACCACGATCGGACTGGGTGAGGAACCGGTAACCGGTAAATCGGCGGCCAACGAACGACGTCACCGAATCTTTAATGGCTATTCGCATTTTTCAACTTCCCACGTTTCGGTTGGACCTGGGCCTCTAGGCCAGTCCTAAGCCGCGTGCGTCCGTAAATTAGATTTTTTCGTGGATGATTTGTAGCGCGAGGCCCCCTCCCCCCTTTCGTCCCATCTCTGAAGCGTTCCTGCTTCTTACGTCCCGGTGTTCGTTTCAAACCGATTTAGAAGACGAGTCGAGTCCCCTGGCTCGAAGTGTCGCGAATATTTTCATCGACGATCGTCGAATGGTCAAACGAGTCGGCCACTACTTGGAACCTCGCTATACGATTCAGACTTGTTCGTTGAATTTTCCTTTTCAAATTTACTGTCAAGACGTGCTTTTCGCCTGCGTAACTGCGTGGCTCGAATCAATGTCCTGAAGTAGGAAATTCTCAAATTTTGAAACGAACTTTTGCCTCGTATGTACCCGATGTGTCCAAGTTTCAGACGAAAGAAGAAAAAAAAAATGGTAACTTCTCCTTCAACCAGAAGGTATCTGGATCATTTTTTCGCTACGCCAAATTTCATCGTCTATTTCTTCTCGTCCTGCTCTCTTTCTTTTTCTTCCCTCTCGTTTCGCGAGAAGGCGGTACGTGGCACGATCCGCGCAGCTGCTGCAACTCATCGACGCGGTGTTATTAATTGATACGCATCTCCGGGCGATTAAGCCGATAATGAGATTAATTAGCGCCGGCTGAAGGTACAAAGTTCGAGAGAGAACCAAGAGCGAAGGAAGAACGTGGTGGTATGTTTTCGATCGTCGAGCAAGGACCACCGATCGTCGAGTCATCGGCATTTTTCGAGTCGCGTCACGAATTATTATCCGCCGCGAGGGGACCGTAGAAATGCAATTATGTTTGACGTTGCACCACGTTGCACATTCCATCGTTCGACGTTCGTTCCTCTGCAAGTCGCGGCGGTAAATGTTGTAAGACCGTCGCTACCGTTGTGGCAAAAAACGACATTACAAAGTATAACGACTCCTCCAGCAAGAAGCGTATTAGAGAAAATGGAGATGACCGCGGCGGAAGAGGAACGAACGCGGAGCGGAGCGGTCTTAATTAATTTCAAGCTAATTTAAATCAATGAACGCTCGTCTCTCTCTCTCTCTCTCCTCGGGCGTAATCCACGTGTCGATTAACGTCTCAGACACGACCAATCGATCAATCATTCCGAAGTTTCTTCACAGTCGGAGATTACACATCGGCGGCTACAACGTTAACGTTTCCCGTTTAAAAAAATGAACGATATTTGAAACGTTAATAAGAGACGTTTTCAAATTGAACATCGAGGAATAGAAACTCGTACGTTGAAAAATGGAGAAAAACGATGATTTTGCAGAGTTTTATAATATAAAAAAAACAAATGCTCGAGCTTTAATTACGCCAATTAGAAGAGTGACAGATACAGGAACTTCAACTACACGATTTCGTGCGAGTTTTACAAAGTTGTCACGCAAAATTCTTTGACCATCGAGTTCCACCGTACTGTTTGATAACTCTTTTGTGTGCGCGCGCGCGAGAGAGAGAGAGACAGAAACGAGAGAGAAAGCGAAAAAGGAGAAAAAGGAAAAGCGACGTTAGTTTCCCACCAGTCGCCAATTCCGGCAGCGAAATTCCTTTTCCACCCGGCGGTGGCGCCAATTC
Source organism: Melipona quadrifasciata (assembly GCA_001276565.1). NCBI lineage: Eukaryota > Metazoa > Arthropoda > Insecta > Hymenoptera > Apidae > Melipona > Melipona quadrifasciata. Next base: position 2,559,465 of record KQ435896.1, read on the forward strand.
GGCGGGCAGGATCGCGAGAAACACAGGAATTGCGTGTGTCGAACAGGCGAAAAGGTTTATTAGCCGCGCGCAGGGCTAATATCGGGGATGTACAGCCGCCGGCGATAACTCTGACTCGTCTTTGATGTCGCGCACCCCTTTGTGCCGCCGCTACGGACAATGAGATCGCTGAAAACTCGTCTTTTGCGCCAGCTTGGCCCAGACGCGGTATCCGATTTTCCTCCTCCCCCACCGCTTTTCCTCTTTCTTCCTCGTTTTCTTTCTTTTCTTGCTTTTTTCTCTCTTTTTTTTCCATCTGTCGACGCGAAACGAACCGACGACCGGAATGGGAAGTTAATAACGTCAACGTTTTTCAACCCCTTCCCACGTATCTCTCTTCCACCTCTTTTTTCCCTTTCGGTCCAAACCAGTAACGAGATGTCTTTATGGGGACGTTTACAATTACGCGTGACGCGCATGGATCATTTGCCGGCAAAGGAGGATCCGCGCTTAAATTGTTCGGAGGGAGAGTCGCGCGACTTCACCAAGCGGTAAATATATTTTCCAGAGGCGGTTTCTTTATTCCTTTTCCTTCTTTTTCCCAGGGATTTCACGTATGCGATTGTTTCCATGCAGTAATTGGTGTTTCTCGAGGGACGAAGATGAGTTTCAATCTTTCTTTCGTTTACGGGCGGGCTTTTTTGTTTTCGGTTCGTATTTGATCGAGGATTACCGCGATATTGAACTGAAATGTTCATTCTGCGTTCTAATCTCGTAAAAGATGCATCGCACTTTTTCGTTAGAGAAGAGGAGATTGTAATTTAGTTAAACATTCTCAAGATTTTCATGCGCGTTACTTGTGCTAACGTTTATATTATACTTCCTCAATTAAACGGAAATTCTCGAAATCTCGGATTTACCCTGCTGGAAACATCTCAGGTTTGAACAAACTCCCTAAGAAAGCTAAACATCGATGCGCGGAACGTTAAAAGAGAATTTTTGAGCAGACTGACTTGGAGAGAATAATCGAAACGTTCAATGAAAATTCGCGGTGCAACTCGTTAGGGTGGTCCCTTTTTTACCGGCAACTCCAGCCCTTCAGAAGCTCGAGGGTGCTCGAGGTGGCGCGAGGCAGAAAACGTTTGGCGAAACATTCCGCCGCGCGAAACGCGTCCGCGTCTCGGACATTCGACATCACCGACCAAAGCCATTTTTCCTTTCGTTTGGTGGCGTTAGACGGTCGCGAGTCCGGATTCGAGTGGCTCTCCTCCTCGAGGCGCATGCGCGACCACGCATCCGGACCCCCTTGATCACGTGCGCGCCACGGTACGTGTGCGCGTGCGATTGTTAATGCACGCGATGCAAATGCGCAGACGCCTGACGGCGCATCCGAGATGTAACGTACATGCGAGATATAACGGTGTTCCCTCGCGAACCTCGCGGCGGACCGATAAAATGGATGCTCGTCGTATGTTTGACGCGTCATAATATAATATGATGGAATAATAGCATTGCAACGTAATGGAAATGTAATAATAAAAACTTGTTTTTACAACGAATCCTTTTAATCGAAGGATGACGAATTGACGCGTCATTGGAAAAACTCGACTTTGTACAACGACGAGGCATTTTCGTTTATTTAGCGTATTCGGGGGGAAGGAGTTCTCAGTTGGAAATGCTGAATATCGCGCAACTGAAAAGTCGTCAACTTGAAATTCGTCAGCGACTGAAAGCGAACGCGGGAGGGCCGTTGTCGAAGCCCGAGCGTTTCCCCGAAGACTTCCGGCCTGGCGAACAAACGCGCCACGAGCTTAAAACTTATTAGATCCCCGAATGTAATGGGTCAGCGAAGAAAGGGGGCGACCGGCATGAAATTCATCAAAGGATTCCCCCTTGGCTCCAGGAGCCAGCTTCCTAAAAAATGAAACTCTAACACCCGCCCGGCGTAAATGCTTCAAAAGAAGCACGGAGCGCTGAGAGAGGAGCGTGCGAAAGAAAGTCGCAAGGAAGGAGGGGGTGGGGGGGAAATCTCGCGCGGCGCTCGCACCTGTGCACGTATGAGCGGACGTGTAAAGACGAATAGCGGGTGGAGTGCGGAGAAAAGAAGAGAAAGACGGAGAGGGAAGGAGAAAGACGAAGACACGAGAGGGAGGGAAGAGAAGCGCGCGCAAAAAAAAGGGGGAAGGTGCGAATCACGCTCCCGCGAATCCTTTCTCCGGCGCCGCGAGGGTGTACTTAATTGCGAGTTTAAGTAATTAGTACGCGAGCTGGAAGCGCGTCGCTCGTCCTCGCTCGCTCGCTCGCTCGCTCGGTTCCGCGAGCACGACCAAGCCTTTTATTTCTCTCTCTCTCTCTCTCTCTCTCCCTCTCTGTTCGCGCGTGTGCACGTGTGTGTGTGTGTGTGTACGTGTGCGCGCATTTTTTTCATTTTCATTTTCTAGAGGATTCTTCAGGCCGCGACGACGTTGCAACGGTAACAGGGTTGTTTCTCTTGCGCGCGGGGCCGACGAATAATTGCGACGACGGATTGTAATTATAAAATGGCATTTCGGACGTCCTTGCCACTTTTCAGGGAAGAAGGACCATCGTGAGGTGACGCTGAAGAGGAACAGGAGTGCCCGTTATGTCGAGTATTGGGACGTGTAATGAGCAAGTTGCTGGTTTAAGCGCGTCGCTTCGACGCGTACAATGCGAGTCTCACCCACCCCTCTGCTTCCATGCTCTGCCTCCTCCTCGTGCAACGCTCGCAATAGAAAACTTGGCGCGCCCGACGAGGAGAAAAAGGAGGAAAGGCTCTTGTGTTTGAGAGAAGTCGATCGTTTCAGATAACGCCGCGCATGTATACGTAATGGCCGCGATAACGCTAAATTGCGTCGCGTGATTTTCCAGTGTCCAGGAAGTGTGCTTCGCGTCCGATATCGAATCGTACGTTCCGATCATTGCCAACTCGGAGATAACCCAATTTCTTCCATTACGAAAAGAGGTTGCAACTGTTCCGTGCACGGTAACACGTTTGTGGGACAATAACAAGTCCGATATTGCTGAGTACGAAGAAGACGATGGTTAAGATGACGATACGTAATTTTCAACGAGAAATGCGTCCTGTGACCAATGCGTGACCTTTATTTTCACGTATCTGTCGACCTAAGGATTGTCATTTTTCCAGTCTCCAAATATAATACATTACAGCGTCCGAAGACCACGATTCTTTGAAGTTCTTCCAGGATAAGAAGAACAGCCACGGACGAATGACGTGAAAGTATAAATAAGCACATAGAACGTACCACACAAAATTTGCAGAGTCCTTTTTTTCTTTTTTTTTTTATCGAAACCACCCTGCGACGAAGGCGACAAAAAGCGAACGCTCGCCGTATCTCGACCGAGGGTCACAATATATATTCGCCTGGCAATTCACGGCAGCTCTCTGCGAACGTAGTGAAGCTCCTCGAGGCATTCTACCTTTTAATTAGCCTCATTACCATGAAATAATTACAAAAAATTACAGTGGCGTGCAACGGGGCCCGAGGCGCACCGCGGATAGAGAGAGAGAGAGAGAGAGAGAAAGAGATAGAAAGAGGGAGGGAGAGTTATACGTCGACGAGCTTATACGTCACCGGGTACGCAAGCCACGTGAAAACCGGGCCTTCATTTCTTTCTATTTATCCCAGCTGCACGCCACCGACGCGAGATAATGCACACTTTTTGCGTATACTTTCGACGGAGAGAGAGAGAGAGAGAGGGTTGGAAGGGGCGGAAAAAGAGAAGGTAGGCGGATCTCGCGACCCACGTGCTCTAATGAGTAATTAGTAATTAGCAGCGACACCCTGTACATCCAGCGCGAGCAGTGACGCATTTATTGCGTAATTAGGTGAGCCTGAGCGTCATTCGAGTTTATCGAATCTCTCCGGGCGGGAAGGGTTGCACTCTCTCTCTCTCCACTTTTTCTCCTCTTCTTTTTCTTTTTTGTTTTCT
>KQ435896.1:2565640-2583817 GCA_001276565.1 Melipona quadrifasciata
ATTCTGCGCGGATTTCGCGTGCCGATCCTTTTCAAAAACTAACTGCGCCGCGCGAACGACAACCAGAATCCAACGCGGAGACGGTTGTCCGTTCAACTGGCAGAGAAGAAAAGAAGTGGCATAATTTGTCACCCCCGGCGGACGTGGCCAGGCGATACATCACCCGCGGTAGAACGCGACGCCTCGCTGTAATTAATCAACGATGCAGCGATAAATAATTAAGATTCGAGCGGGGGCCCCCCGGTCGTCTCATTAATTACGGCTGCGCGCACCTCGCGCGACTTTCTACTAATTGTGAGCGTCGTCCGTTTCTGCCGACTGCCAGCTTCCTCTCTCCCTGTTCCCCGTCCTCTTCTTCCTCCTCCTCCTCCTCCTCCTCCTCCCACTCCTGCTCCTCGCGGATTCTTTCTCTCGCCTGCGCGTTTTCTTCGCGAGCGCGTTGCGTATCGTTCGAGTGAAATTACGGCGACACGCGTACGTCCACCGCGGCGAGATACCGCGCGAAACAAAAATATCCCGTTATCGGGGAAGGCAACGAGTTCCCTTCGTTCTCCAGGCGCGCGCCAATTAATCGATCGCGTTATCTGTCCGCTTTGGCGCGCGTCGTATCTCTTATCGCGTGCGTATTTTCGGTCTTCGATCGCCGATCATCGAATTTTAATTGCCAGCTCGCCGATAACCGACGACCACGCTTCAGGAATTGTTGCCTCTGGAAGCGGTGGCGACGAAGTTTCTTTTATAAAATACTCCCGAATTTACCGAGCGAATTTTCGAGCAAAGAGAAAATATTTTTTTTTCACGGGCATTTAACTTTCAGTAGCCTTCGTAACTGCTTCACGAAAACCTGAGGTATAGAAATCTTTATTCAGGAATATATATATATATATATGTATGTATAATTCATGAGAAATTATGAATTGGCCGTTTTGACCATTTAACAGTGTTCCAGCGTTAAAATATTCTTCGACCGCAACTGAAAAATTTCTCGTTGCTTTCAGCAGATCCGAAAACGAATTCCTCGTTCGCAATTCTCGGTGTGTCGCAAGACAGTCGCGAGCTATCGAGCCCGTTATCGTTCTCCTCGCCGCGAGAAAAACATTTTCTGCGTCGCATATATCGCGTGCAAACAGTCGTGCGATAATTAGCTCGAAGAAATTGCTCTCCTCTCGGTTATCATACCTGAGTCTCTTCCGAAAGGGAAGCAAAAAAAAAAAAAAAAAAAAGAGGAAGAAATTCCTCCTTTCTCGCTCGCGAGTCGCGGCGAACTCGAGAAAAACAAATGTGGACCGTACAAGGCGCAAAGTTTTCTCGTTTCGCGCTAGGCTCTGTCCAAGTGGGAGCCGATTAACCGGCAAAGTAGCGGACAGAATCGCAGAAACGAGAATCAATTATACAAATAATTTACGGGTTTGGAATCCGGCAGGCGGGCTTCTCGCGTCTTGAGCAGGCGGACCGCTCTCCGGCTTAACGGCAACGCCGCTGCCACACTTGATGAGAATATAATTGCCAAGTCATTCATCAGGCATCGGCCGCTCGATGCTACGTGAATCGCGTTAGAACGGATCGCTATGCTTCGACGATACGTCGATGAATACGCGTCTGCACTCCGCTAGAATCGTTGAATTCTTCGACAACGTGGATCTTCGCGCGACCGTCCCCCTCGTAGTTCGTTCCCAAACAACGACTTTGCACGTACGTGTGAAATAACAACTCGCAAACAACGCAGATTTCGAGCTTAATTTCTTATTCACTCGCTCACGGAAGCAAGAGATGCGTATATCGATGGATATATCTGTCGTACGATCTTTGGACACGTTTCGTTTTCAACGTTCAGTATTTTTATCGCGGTGTATTTTCAATTTGTAGTAACACTAACATCATTGTAAATTGTACGTATCGATATCAATATCATTATAAACTGACACATCACGATTTTATAACACAACAGCAGCTCGCAGATTTTGTTCTCTCTTTGCACAAAGTATGAATTACTCAGCTTTCCCAATTGTGAAACAAATGTAGCACTTGTTCCAAAGATTCTTGAACGAGGCTGTACTTGAACACGCACGCGGAATCCTCGAATTCTTTTCTGTCAACTGACCCCCCCCTCCCCCTCACGATATAAAAAACACCGAACGGGTTTCGACTTTGCAACACCGTCCTTCGGCCGTATGAATATTTCAAATCGTCCGGCAGTCTCAAAGTTCAATTTCTCGTTAATCTGACAAGAGCAGAAGAGGGTTTCCACTTTGCACTTTCTCCGATGGCGATCGTCCGCCGATTATCGTTAAACATTGTTGCTACCTCGGTCGTAAATAATCGCGAACTCGTCCGATACAGATAGCCGCGGCGATGAAACCGAGGCTGCCAATTATCGTTGCTCTACCGACTCGACAAATATTCATAAATCTTGAACCCTAACGAGTGCGCGTCTTCCAACACCGGCTTAATAATCGCGCTGTTAATTCGTCGAGTTGCTTTCCCGCCGGCTCTACGTACAGCAAATTCAGCTGGCCGTTTCGTCAGGGAACCGTGGAGTTTCCACGAATTATAACCGAGATGGTTAACGATTTCTCTTCGATCCGAGCGGCGATTCGCGGTTACGCGGCGTTTCACGGAGTGTTAGGCGCGTGTGCGCGAGACAGCGGCGCTGCGAGCCCGCTGACGCTCGCAATTAGTCGGAGAATGGAAAATTGCATAAGAGTCCCTCGAGCGGGCCACGCTCGATAAATATGCATCAGCCGCGCATCGGTGATTTTACGCTCCGGGAGCCGGCGTCGATGCGTCTTCCACGACGGTTCGTCTTCTCGGGGAATCTTCCGTTTGTCCGTGTACGAAACGTAGAAACGGAGGATGTACAAGGTGTCGCGAAAAGAAGAGCGGATAATCCGTTGCTTCGGCGTGTTTTGCTAAAACTATGTTACGTGGGTGAAAGTTCTACGGCCGCGTCTTCGTCGAAAATCGCATTTGCCTAGTTTTTCATTGAAAAGATTCAAGATCTTGCTCGAAACATCTCTCATCGTGGATAACAAGATTTCTAAAATTGTTTTATCAATTCATGTGTTATTCATTAATTATCAGTTCGTGTATTAACGTTTCACTCAGACTCGTCGGTGTTTCGTTCGTCCAGCTTTGAAAGAGGTACAGCGTCGGTCCGGAGACTGAAACATCTGTGAAATTCGCTTCGATCGAATCCTAAATCCCAGACAATTTCTCGGACGTGCGGAAGAGACCCGCGACCTTGTCACGAAACGGCACTTGGACTCGCACGAAGTTAAAAACGTTTCTCATATCTGAGGAAATGTCCTCCTGGTAAAAATGCCCCGAGAGGATCGCGAGATCACGAGGTCCCGTCTCATTTCGGCAAAAAGAGATTAAACCGCGACACCTTCGCAAATCGCCGTCGTCTCTTCTAGAAGAGCCTCTTTTGTTTAAGCAAAAAGCGGCCGGGGACAAAGCGACGAGTTAAGGCGGTCGTCGGCGGGGATATTGAAAAATGATGGTTTTGCGCAATTGCCAGCCAAAAAATCACCGAGACAAATGCCGCGTCTCGCTAATTTCCGTCCGGCCCCCTCCCCCGTTCTTTCATCTTCGTCTTCTTTCTCAACGCACGCCTCCGTGGCGCGTATACCGTGGGTATAGATGTCACGACGATAGCAAATTTCATTTATTATTCTCCACGACCGCGGCCGTGCCTCTTCTCTTTCCCCGGCCGGTCCTCTCTCTCTTGGAAAGAACGAGGACAGAGGGGGCTGACCACGACGATTTCTTTCTTTCACGCGACACACGCGACATTTATCACGCGTGTGACATTTTAATTAAATACGATGACACTCACGGTCCGGGTCCTGTCGCGGAGCTGTACGCAACTACGAAATCCACCAACACGCGTGCCTTTCTAGCAAACTCTCGTCCGGGAACACGTTTCGCAAGCGCGCACGTACGTGAGAGTTCCAGGCCGACGCCAAGATCCTGGAACGCGTTTCGCGCGAATTTTTTCGCTCGCTCGATCGTCGTGTCGGATCGGGATTTTTATTTATTTCGCGGGCGCGAAAGTTGCAACGAGCGCGCGTGGCACAAGGAAACTGTGTTTAGCGAGCGGAATTCCCGAGTTCCGTTTAATTTACCCGGATGAAATTCGTTACTTTCCACGCGGATTTAAATCTGAAATTTAATTTACTTCTTATTAGTACGGACGCGAATTCGCGCTAATGGAGTTACCAGAGTCCCCACTCAAAGATTCCGGAGCGCGTTAAAGTTTCAAAAGAAGTGACAACCTCCTCGAGCGAGTAAATATTTTACTCGCAACATTGCGGCGTTTCTTACGGCACAGTGGAAATTTTTCATTAATTGTGTTTAAAGATCAAAGTGAAAATCATAGCGTTCTCGTTTCTTAGACGTTCGCTTCGTCCGAAAAAGAAAAAAAGAGTGAAAGACGCTTACTCTCTGTGGGATGAGCTAAGAGTGTGAATAACTTGCGCGGTTTGTTAACGTCGAGCATTGCCTGTTTTTAATTTAGACGGAAGAAATATGCGTAATTATCATCGACTGTGATTCAGGAGCTGGCGATCCTCGCGCGAGGGATTTTCCGATTGGCAGCGCGCGCACAGCAGCGATGATTAGACGGTCTAGCAATTAAGACGCGCTACGAACTCGTTAAATTACATCGGCAACTCGATGAAAATTAGTACGCATCGGCTTAGTACTAATTCCTGACCGCCTGATTAATGGTAATTCCACACGCGAAAACGTGTACCGAGGAAAGTTCCCTCGAAAGGTGTGTCTCGGTTGGTGTTCTGTTTCCTTTCAACTTTAAAAGAAACTCCGTTTCAGTGTACAAATGCTTCGACCTCAGATAGAAAGTGTTCTCCAATTTTAATTGCTCGCGTTACACGAATGATTGATATTTTCTTCAACCTTTTCTTGTGTCATCAACGTCGTCGGAAATCTCTGCATTATATTTCTGAAGCGTTAAAGTTCCATGGCGACAGTTATGACGGGAGATTATGTTACTTGAGATTACTTTGGAAATTTAAAGCTACGCTTTTGGAATTATTTTGCTCTGCGCGCAAGTCATCACCGTTCGAGGGTTAACTGTACTTTTGATAAGAGATACTTGTAAATCTGGATGCATTTTCAAATTCGTAATTAGACAGATGCCGAGATGTACATGTCGCGGTAATTGGAAATGTTAACGCACTTGGTGACGACAAATCGTCCAAAGAAACGAGAACGCAACGAGAACTTTTATCGAGCGCGGGAATAATTGAGACAGCAAGCGTGGCCGGTGGTTATGTCGCTTACGGGAGTCTCGTTCGCCGGCGAAATTAGCGTTGAACGGCACCGAAATCGCAATCGCGACGTGGCGATCTCCCCAGGACGACGATGACCAGCAGCGATAAAAGGGGGGACGCGTGACGCCCGTGAAGCGTCGGAACCGCGCTTCTTGGCCAGTCGTAGAAACCGGCGACGATAAGCGAGCGCGGAACGCCACACGGAACGCTTCTCCGTGGCTTCGCCACCGAAATTAAGACAAATCGGGCGACACCGATTGCGATCGCGTTCAATTAAGCCGGACGGATCTCGCTCCCGGTGGTGCGATTCGTCCAGCCACGCGGAGCCTCGCGGCACCCTCACATGCGAATCGTGCATTACGGGGGTGGCTCGACGCCGTCCCCCCTGCCTCCCCCTGTTTTCGTTTCGGGGACGATAACTCGACGCTCCGTGCACGTACAATCTCCTCCATAAGTCAGCCAACTCTCGGCGAGCAAAGGATTAATTGAACACGTTGCATTGTGTTGCATGTGATATTTTATTCTTGCACGCGTACAAGTTTATTTCCGTACAAACATGGTATTTTACTCTTACAAGTAGAGTATTGTACGTACGCAGTGCAACGCGCGTCGCTCTTGCGCACAAACGGGTTTTATTCTCATGCACGTGCACTGATTAACATTTCGTGTCGCCGTCAACGAATCAAACGTTCGATTTCTCGAAATTTTCTGGAAATTCCCAAAACCGAACTGCCCAGCTCGGACCAAGTACCCCGTATCGAATTCGAAACTGGGCGACCGTAGACCGTTTACGTTTGCTCGAGCGGACAAAAGTTCCCTCCCCTCCGTAAAAACAAACAAGAAATCGAAAAGCGAGCGAACGGACAGGGGCCATAAATCGCGAGGAAGGATCCCGGCAGCAGTTTCGCTATCTCCCCTCGGCTCTTTCGTTTCCACACCCCCGGTGGCTGGCTCGGCCCAGACGTGCGTTATTGCGCTAATAAAGCACTTAACAATTATTTTCCGGCCGGTGATTTTTCAACCGGCCGCGGGCAGCCACTGATAAACCGGTGTCCCGGCCGATAACCCGGCCACACACCGAACCTGCGCGCATACATTCCCGTCCCATAAGTCACCAAAACGCTCGCTAGTTGCCAACGAAATCTCCATCGGACTCCATTCATCGGAATCACCACCGAAAACATGCCATTATTCATAGCTTCGAGCTCGAAATAATTTATCAATATCGCTTGCAATTTTTCTCTTTCTTTCTTCTTCGTTGTAAGAGCAAACTACTCTTCAAGTCACCGGTCAAAGCTCCAAGTTTTCGACCAACATTTCGTTTCGTAATTCCATCTTCGATCAATGCAAAAACTCTAGTTTTTAATTGTTTAACGCCGCGAGAGGAAACTGCAAGAATTTGCTCGACGTTCTTCTTCACGCGGATCCTTTAGTTTTGTGAAACTTCGAGAAACCACGGTAGACTGGGGACTTCCAAATTTTCTATGAATCCAACGTATTCGCAAGGAATCCCTCTACGGGCGTTCGAGTATTTTCCCGAGCGATCGTCGGCGACTTTCGAGAAACGAGAGCCGTCCCCCGTCCGATTCGCTTTGATCATCGTCGGCTCACTCGAATGGGAAATGGCCCCGACAGAAGTGCGACAAATCGCCCAAGGGTCAATTTGAGAAACTACAACGCCTCGGGGGGGGGGAAAAAGGGTTTCGATCCGACTGTTTACCCGCCGCCGAGTTTGTCGCATTAAGGACGCATTAGCGTCGAGTCCATGTTGGGTTAACTGATTGGCGTGATATAGGCTGCAATGCGGGGTTGACACGGCCCGTCTACGAAAAGAGAACAGGGAGAGAGAGAGAGAGAGAGAGAGAGAGAGAAAATATTCAGGAAATCGGTCGCCGCCTCAAATGCCGCCTCTCGGTATCGTAATGACCGGATTGACGTCTAATTAAACCGCTTGCTGATTAGTGCCGCAAAGCGCACCGAAGCTAATGAACCTCCCGCAATTTCGAGAATTCCATCGAGACGCTGGAAACGTCGTTGCTCGGCCGAGAACTGCTCGCTCTGTGGAAGGAGTTTACGCCGGGAGGTACTTTGCATAAGAGGTTTTGTATCGTGAAAAATCGCGACGTGGAACGATGAGAATTTTCAGCGGAGCATCCCAGCGGTGGAAAAGAGGTGTCGCGAGGTTTCCTTGGAAGAAAGGCAATCAAATTTGTTCTTTCTCTCGCTGGTTCCGAGAGCCTCTTTGCGAAATCAATTTCGCTTTAACCGGGAAAGGATCATTGACGTTCTAAGAAGGACGTTCCTTCCTGGTTTCTCGAGTGTAGCAACGAATAATACTTGACACTTGGGAAACGATCCAGAGACGTCACACGTATCGACAAAGGTCGTTTCGTGTTTTTCTAAAACCTTTGAGATACTTCAATTCAAGATAGAAGAAAATGTTGCACTTTTCGCAAAGTTAACAAACTTCCGAGCTACCAACTTTCCAGACGTCTGTGCACCAACAACGATTAAAAACAACCTCAAAAACAAAAAAAAGAAAAAAGAAAAAAAAACTTCTCTTGCCAGAAAAGCAGAAACGTTCGACGGAAGGTAGTCCCGGAAAGGAATGGCAGTACGCTTTAATGTCTTCATACGTTTACGGGCAATCCTGTTATCACGGTACGAGGCTCACAATACGAGCCCATAAGACATGCCTAACGAACGGGTCAACGTTCGCCAGATAGGCAATAAATACCCGGAGAACGGCGTCATTTTCAGAAGACAGTAACTCCCGCGTTGGCGAAGGGGCAGGGTTGGTAAAGGCTGCTTAATTTCAGCGGGGACGCGCGATGATCCGAAAATAAAACCAGCGAAAGAAAGAGCGGCAAGAACGACAAGGCAATAGAGGAAAGAGAGAGAAAGAGAGAGAGAGAGAGAGAGAGAGAGAGAAACCCGTCCTCGAGGTTTTGTCGCTGTATCGGCTGCCGGTGGTTGGCAGTCGAACCGGTGGTGCTATTAACGACATTAACGCTACTCGGGGCAAACACGGCCCTATATCATCCCGGGGTCTGCGGAATAATAAACAATAAATTTCGGTGAAATACGGCGTCGAACAAGCGTAACCCATTTGTTTGCGATAAACTGACCCCGCAGCTAGTCGAACCAGTCTGCAACGATCGTCTCTCACGTCGTTTCACCCCTTTCCTCGCCGCGAGGAGTTCGTTCCACGACTCTTTGCCTGCCGCCTCTCGTCGTCTAATTCCTTTAGGACAACCGGAGGAATGTCGCTGGAGGAGGATTAGAGTTTTCTCCCCAGTGTTTGTCACAGAGCGCTGTGACTGCACGCTACGCGTACAGAAATTTCTACATTTTCTGAATTTCAATTCGAGATTTATATTTGCGAAGACCATTGTTTAACAAATGAGACTCAATCTCGCTAATGAAACGCGGATGCGATAGGAGATTGGAAGGGAAGACATAAAAATATGATGACCATAATTTCCAATAACAAAGAAACGTACAGACGTCGGTGAATTACGATACGACGAGATCAATTTGACCACGTCGACTACGCGACGATTTATACATTTTGCTGTTCGCGCTGTTGCAAATTATTCAACTCGGCTCCAACATCTTTCTGACCCAAGCAACTCCATCTCGCTCTATTCTTCGCCTTTTTAAAATTCGGATAAAACTCGGCTAAAGCGGGAGGAGGGATTTTTCAGAAAAATATTCGACCTTTTAAAGAAACTGTAAGAAAAGGAAAAAGATTTTTTTCCACGCGCAACAGCGGTTGACGACGTGGTCGGCCAATTCAAAGATTAAGGGGCTTAATCAGTGCGAGCAGCATGTGCAAATAAATGCAAGGGGAACACGGAACGCAAAAAGAGGCGATAATACGGGCGGCGAGGTCGTTTCCCACTCGAAAATACGATCGCGTATGTTATCGTGCCAATTAACAAATTGGAATGGTCCCTTTGGATTCTCGATGACGGCCGTACGTTGCCATAACTGTCCTGCTCGTGCCATAAACACGGCCAGCCGCGAAAAAACGATGAGAGACGACGAAGAACGACGCGTCACGAAGGAAAGAGAAATAACGCGGGGAACTGAATTTTTTAAATTCCAAGAAACGGTTTACTGCTCGAGTCGATCGAGGATATTCTCAGCTCATTAAGGGCCCAGCGATAATTTATCAAAACGCGATAAATCTCGATCACTGTATTTTGTAAAATCGTCGAGTCCAGATGTTATTTCTATTTTCGCAAACTTCCTTCATTTGTTGGCATTTCAATTTTTGTCAGTTCTATTGTCGCTTTAAAATGTCTGGCGATCACTTGGAATTTCTTTTCGAATTTGACAGCATACATTCGCGAAGCGAAACGTTGTCGCGTTTACGTAAACGGTGACAGTGATCTCGTACGTGAAGGAAACGAAGATTTTGTTAAACGGCAGGTAATCAACTAATTGGCCTCTGTGGCGGGAAATATCGCGCGAGGATCGACGAATCCTTTAGCGCGGAGGCGCGCCGCGTTGTCGGCTCTGGTAAAGCTTACTTGAACGTTAATAACAAGGTCATTTCACACCGGATACTCGATTGCACGGTGGCAGCCTGCCAATAACTCCGCGCGCCTCCATAAGGAGTGCGTTTTAGGTAATTGGCCGTGAATATTATCTTACCCCGGGGGTTAAACTCGGGCCACGAAACACCCGAGAAAGGGAGAACGAAACCGCGATACCTTTCACGTATCCACGAGGGGATATTTCTTTTTTCTCTTCTCGTCCATCACGCACGTGCCAACCGAGCGACTCAAGATTGATCGGTTCTTTGAAATCACCGTTATATTATATTTGACGTTCGACGATAGTAGCGATATTTAAATTTGACAGGGACTTCATCTGTCTGAACGAACTGTCTGGACTTCTGCCGGTTGAATCTACTGTAGAGCGCGCGGCGTTGGAGCTCGCGAAAGTAAATCTGTATTTCTAGAAACTTTTCGCGGATGTGTTATATCCGCAATTTAATTGCAATGTCAGGCGTGTCAAACGTTCTTCTTCGTTTAAAGAAAAAGTCCATATTTTTCGTCTGCTTAACGTGATGCAAAAGTTAGAAAGTCCACGGAATTGATAGCACGTGTACGTCACGGAGTATCAGTCGGCGCGTTTTCTCGATTTCTTTCGCTTCGAGTCGGAGACAGTTACGCCGAACAGTTCGTTTCAGTTACTCTAAAAATAAACGCTGCCACGAGCGCGTATATGTGTCCAAACCAACCAGCGTAGCAATTGTAGCTGGTGGTCATCGCGCGCGAACGAATCAACAGAAGCCCGACGGATTTTTCAGCCACGTCGCAACGGTGGAAAAACAGCAGCTGCTGTACGGTAAGCGAGCTGCGTAACTCTTTCCGTCACGGTGAAAAATTTCATTTCCCCGTCGCGTTTTTTCCTCGGTTCGCGGAGGCGCGACTCGCCTCCTTACCCGAGCGCACCGCTGGCTCTTGAAAACCCACAACGCCCACGCGGCGTGTCTCGCACCTGACTCTATTTCTCGGCTGATTTACACCGCCTCTGGCCGACCGTCTGCTGCCCCCGGGGGTATGTGTTTGCGCATACATTAGCGAGGAATTTTCTCGGTTTCGCGGCGAAGCGAGCGAGGCACGATGCTCCGCGCGCCGGTGGCAAAGGGAAACGGGCATTGATAAAGCTATCCGCTGAATAGAGCCCGCGCGCTCTTTGCTAACCCGTGACCGTTTAATTAATTGCCGGCTAGTCGAACGACGTTCCGACGCGTGATTAATTCTCCGCCGGCGTCAAGGTCGCGCTTCGGGCTTCTCCTTAAAAGAAGGAATCGGAAAGAACTCTCTAATTGAAACGTAGCAGCGCGGCTCCGCTCCCGCGCGCCGATTCGCCCGCCGATTCGCCCGCCGTGAAACTGGAATCCCCGCGTCGCTTCAAAGTGCTTGCAACGCCACGCACGGCTATGCGTGGCTCCTTTCACGGTGGCAGTTCCGTCCCGAACAGGGGGGAAACGCGCGCCAGTTCGTCTTCTACGCGCGATTACGGCCACCGTGAGATAATTTATCAAGCCGGAGTAGTTTCCTTGGATCGAGGAATGGGTAACTTTCTCCGTGGCGCCGAGATACAGAGCGAGCGAGCGAGCGAGAGAAAGAGAGGAAGAGAGGGAGGATCTGATCTTTCGTTGGATTTTACGTTAGGATATTCCGATTATGGCAGAGAGTTACGTTCGTGCGCATTCAGAGAAGAAGCAGAGATTTCTTCTTTTTCTTTTCTTTTTCTTTTTTTTTTTTTTTAGATCGACTAGCAGTTGGGTAGATTTATGCGACTGGGAGTTTGTTTCGCGGAAGCTTGCTCGCTCCGTCACAAGGACGGCGAGGAACGTATTAACGCGGATCGCGGATCAAAACGTGGCCACCTTCTAATTGAAAGGGGAGAAAAAACGTTCGCTCAATCAGCGGCGATTCTGCACGGGACTGGTTTTTCTTTCTTTTCTTTTTTGGCCCGCCGGTCGAAGTACACGCGATTCGAATGCCCCGCGGCTCGGAAATGTTTCTCGCGTTCCATTTAAAATCGTAGCTTTTTTATATATACATATATACGTGTATATATGTACATACATAATTGACGAGACAAAGAATTCCGTTCATCGTCCGAATTTTCATACGTCGAAGGTGTCTCGAGGGGAAATCGCGAGAGACTTAATTAAAGCTTCGCGACTGCTTCCCTTAGAAACGAATCGACCGAGCAAAGCGAGAGATTTTTATCCTCGACTTTTCGATCGGACGGACGTGACGTGTACGAGGATTTTCGCGTATAATGATTAACCGATACCCATCTCCGAAACAGAGTGTGCTCCATCGTCCCGAGAGAGAGAGAGAGAAAGAGCGACAGCTTTTTAATATGTTTTTTTCCTCTCCTTTCCAACGATCGAGAGCACGTTGTTACGATACAAACGATAGACATCGTCGGAAGGTCGTAACACAGTTAGAGAATATTTCTCGCCGTGTTTCGAGCGCAGCTGTTCGATCGTTTCCATTACCGTAACAAACAAGTGCTTCTTATCGAGCGTCCGTTACGTGTCTGCAAAGTAACAACTGCGATACACGCATCGTTCGATGAAACGCGCGAATGTGAACGGCTCCGCGCGTCAGATAACGGCGGATCGCGGTGCGTATCTGTATGTGCGCGTGTGTGCGAAAATTAATCGGCCACGGCCGGTGTTAGACGGCCGTGAAAAAAATGGGGGAGGGGGAACAGAAGCCGGGCAGAAGAAGGATCGCGATCGGGAATGCACGCGAGTTATAAAAGCCACGCGAGGTAAGAATCGTGCGTTGAACAGGAATTTTCCCTCCCGTGTAATTACGGTCGTTCGCCCTCTCGGCGAGTGCAAGCGCGAGCGGCAATTGCCGGCGCGCACTTTGAGGGTTTGTCGAGAGAAACAACGAGAGAGAGAGATCGGCAATAGAGAAAGAAACAAAGGAAGAAAGGAAAGAAAGGAAGACGAAAGAGGCGAGAAGGCTAGGAAGGTTCGTTGGAGACAGAGACGGAGAAGGAGAGCGGCAGAGGCGGATAGAAAATAAAAAAAAAAATGAAAAAGAAAGAGAGAGAGAGAGAGAAGGAAAATCAGGATATAAAGAAGTAGCTGGCGGACCGGAGCTGGTGTTGGAGGCGACTTGCGGCGCGTCGCGCGTCCTCGTGGGGCGTGAAACACTTGAAAATCCCGGTTATGCAAAACATAGGAAAACGGCCCTCCAGGCCAGGACGTTAGGTGGAACACGTAATTGAAAGCACTTTAGAGACCCTACGGCACGCACAACGAGCACTCGCATTTGCATTCAGTGGCAGAGGGAATGCCTTTTAACCGAAATGACTGCGTGTATATGACAAACGCCAGGTTTATGTGCCGGAACGATGGGAATATTTATTGGCGCGAATTAATGTCTCCACTCGTCCGTGCCGAGCGTTATATTTATTGGGATATTTCGCGGTGACTACGAGCCGGGGCCGGCGAATAAAAACCAGCCATTCACGCGCGCGGAAAAGGATACCGAAAAATCCGAACGAACCGAGTCTCGTTACCGGGTGCCGTTCGTTCGCGGGCGATTCTCTTGGAGCGACAGCTAATCGTTGGAAATTATCTCAATTCTAAACGTTAGGACTGAAATTTTCGTCGCGGATTCTTGCCTCGAAGCGTTGCCTACTTACGTATGTAATCATCGACGTCTATTCCGCACGATTTTCAAGCTACTTGACTCGAGATGTCGGGCCTTTGTTCACAAATATCAGCAATCACGTTTGTAAAAATAAATTGATATTTAACTTTTCAGCGTTTACGCCGGATACGTTATAGGTAGAAACGTCCAGTCTGCGTCCAGACCACACAGTCGCGAACTTGGCGATTCGATTATCGAATTAAAACTGTTATATCTTACGTGTTTAACTTAAGCTTTTACTATTAAGATTAAGGAAAGATGTCAAGAACGTATCGACAACTCTGAAATTATTTGCCTTTTTGGAAACTTTGAGATCGCTCGTCAGTCACAAACCATTTTGACATTGACACAGGGATTTAGGTTTTCCCCGACGAATATTTAAATAAAAAGATGACGTGTAATTGTCAATTTATCACTTGCTTGCAAATCTTGCAAGTATCTCTGATAAGTATCTTGTGCATATTTTAAATCATCATGCGCGAGCACGTAATTTCTATATAATTTACATACGTCAATTATCCCGTTCCATTAGCGACATGTTATACTAACAACTTGCAAATCGATTTATTTATTAGAATTTCGAAACGAGCTGGAATTCCGTCGCGAGATCGATTGGAAGAAGATGTGTATCGACGTGGTGGACACGATTCAGCACAAAAGTGACAGAGTCGGATGGAAAAACTCGCAAACGATTCCACACACAGAGAGAGAAAGAGAGAGAGAGAGAGAGAGAGAGAGAGAGAGAGAAGAGTGCATGCAAAGTACACACAAGAGTCAACGCCGTTCTTCCGTGGAAGACTCAATTACCTGATTCGTATCATTGGCTCTTGGATATTCGTTCAATGGGTTTGTCGATGGAAATTGTGACAGAGAAAATGAAACACAAATGAGCTGCTCTCAATTTATATGCACATGTATATTGAATATGCGAAACTGCCAGGCGATCGTTGCCATGGCGAACGATATTTACATTACAGAGTTTTTTTCTTTCTCCAACTTAAAAACTCGCAAACGGTTTACCGGTAATTCGTATAAAGCTTTTGAAGAATTTTTCTGTTCCGTCCCTTCGCATGCTCGTACGTACCGTGTGTCATCGTACGAAACGACGAACGAAGAAAACGACGTCCGCTTTACTGAGAAAAAGGTAAATTCTCACACGTCGGGCGAAGTTTTCATTCGATTGTAATTTTTAGCCGATGTTGTGACTTACAACATTGCGTTGCGTTTGTGCCTTTTTTGTTTTTTGTTTTTCTCTTCAAAGTCAAGACAACTCGTGCTAAAAATTATCAAGGGAACTTATCCGAGAATCTCCGCCGAACGAAAGTATTTTCAAAAGCTTTCTACAAGTACCCGACCGATTTTACAAATTTGCATCGCGCGGTATTTCAAAGGATGCAAATAATGCTTGCCGATAGAACGATTTATGCACTGTGCAACTTTTTATTCGCCGTGACGCTTCCTTGAAAAAGGAAAACAAAAAAAATCTAAGAAAAACCTCCACCAAGATAATTCCGGAATCTTTTCCGCAGCTATTCAACCGATGTTGCACTTTAATCTTCTCGATATTTAAATACCGTTACCGCGGTGTTTTCGAAGGGAGGCGAGGTAAAAGAAAACGAGGAAACGAAACGAAAGAAGTAAATCGGTTCGTTTTTCTCTCGATCGCATTCCCCGGAGACAATTCGAAGAATCCGTCGAGATACCGGGAGAGACTTCGTCCGAGGAGCACGAGAAACTGAGTGACTGGTTGGTTGGTTGGCTGGCTAGATGGCTGGCTGGCTGGTTGGTTGGCTCTTCGACTGGCTGAAGGTCTCCTCGACGAAGTTCTTCGCTGCTGAAGTTTCGCTGGCGATCGATCGCGGATTTTGGTAGCCTCTTGTCGCCAACCGAGACACCGTGTCACACTGCACAGGGGCTGTTTTCTCGACTCGAAATTTCGTGGTGCGGAGAAAACTTTGAATTTTCGTCGCACGGGCAACGTAAAAATTATTATCGATTCTCGGGATAATTTAGCTTTACGAATTGTGAAACGCGCGGTGTGAGTCGACTCGTAACGATTGGAGGTGATTGGATGTTAGATGTCGGAAAGATTCGAAAATGGAACGAGGAGGAACTTGGACGCGTGAGTTGATACGCAATAGTAACACTAAGGATAAGAATAATAAAAAAAAAAAAAAAAAAAAAATGATTACGGGTCGTATTGAAATTATAATGTCAATAATAAAGTCTCCTTCTTCGTCATTACGTTAATAATAGTTAAACGTAAAACAATAATAAAATGTCAGTTTACGATAATCTCGGTCTTTAAAAATCTTGGATTCGGTTCGATCAGATTTCCTCTTTCTCCTCTTCTTTTTCTGTGTAACCAAAAAGGGAGAGCTTGTTGTATATGTACATATATGGAAGAAAACAGAGAAACAGAAAAAGAACAGAAGGGAGAGGAAATAGAGTTGCCAGTCAACGACCAATCCACAAGCTTCTCTTCTCATTCTCGCATACGAGCACACACAAATTACCCTGAGTAACATCAGGGTTCTTCTCTCCACGCGTTCACAACTCTCTAGTCTCCAATAAATATTCTAGTCTCCATTTTAATCGTTATTTCGTTCCCATTTACACCGATACATTGATTCATTTGACACGCTATACGTTCAATTTCATTAAAAGTTCTTTTTACATATTGTTTGTACGTTTGTATTCTCTCTTCCATTCATACAAATCTCTTCGTTCTTTCTCTTTTTTTCTCTCCCCCGTATCCATCGTATGTACGTACGAACAACGTTCGTTTGCGTTGCGTATTCGTTCTTTTCGTCAATTATTTAATATTTCATCTCACCTCTGTCATTAAACGAAATGTACATTGAACGATCGCGATGGAAAATGATGGGAGGAGATACCAACGAAATTATTACGTACATGGACGTCGAACGAGACGTCGTGGCGAGAAAAAAAGAAAAAGAAATATTGCTAACGCGGAAAATATAATACAGCCGTCTTGTTCTTATCGTTTTTTTTTTTGTTTTAGTTTTGAACAAATCTATATAATATTATGTATATAATATAGATACAATATATATATACGTATAAATATTTATATATGTACAAATATGCGAAGTGGCTGCATCTTCTGCCATCGTATGATCCTTCCCCCTCTTCTGTAGTTCCGTTTTTGCAATCTTTCTATCCTGCTTCTCCTTTCCCAGCACTTTCCCGACTTACACATTCTCTTTTCTACCTAACGCGATTAACCCCTTGGCGCTGGCAACTGGTTTGCGGACCATAACGAGTGACCGAGCCGTATACAATAATTTTTCTCTTAAAACTGAGAAGATGTTGCAACTTAGGACAAAAAATTCTCTCGCGTGGCACGTCATCTCAGCGCAAGAGGTTGAACAGCGTGAAGATTTTTAAATATCTTTAAATATTTTTAAAGAAGAGCCGATTCGTCGATCGATGGTTTACAAAATTACAAAATCATTTTCCTGCGACGAGCCGTTCGTATTTTGTCTCGTTAATTCGAACACGTCGGGGAACAATAATTTTGAAATTTCTTAAAAATACCAATCGTTCAAAGTCGACGATCTTTTCCGTGACTAGCTGCACCAAAAAAAAAAAAAAAAGTGTACCGCGAACTTCTTCTCTTACTCTGACAAAACGTAGATAAAAAAAAGAAAAAAAAAACAAAACTGCGGTAATTAACAACGCTGTATTAAGTATTTAGAGTATAATCAAAGTTGCGTAGAAGAGAGAATGATAAATCGGGGGAACGAACAGGGTTGATTGCAAGAACGGAACTGTGAAGAAAGAGGCTGAAGATGATACGAAGTGCGCAGCCACGCGAGGTGCGAGGAAAAGGACACGAACGAGGGTCGCGAAAGCGCAGATTCGCAAGTTTGGGAGGATAGTAACCGGAACTAGCTGTGGGCATACACACTCGTGGCAAACACAAAGAGTTTGTAAACGACAGACATTTTCTTCAAACGAGAATCGCGACGAACGCACAAGCACGTAATTATCGCGTTTCTCACTCCTGTCTGTTCCACGCATCCGGTCGTTCCTCGATCCTTGGCAGCATCTTGCAGGCAAAATGGCGACGAATTCTTGACGCGTTAGGTCGCGCATCTTATCCGAGACAGGAGTGTTCCTAATTTTAATTTTTTTTTTTTCCTTTTCCCTGTATTACAGTCTTTATGAACTTTTTTTTTAAGATTTTTTCTCGAGTCTCTGCCTCCACTGTCTCGCTCACTCGTCCCTCGTTTAATTATCATCTCCACCACTAGCACTCTCTTTTCGCCATCACATTTTCACCGGTGTCCACGAACGGCCGTCTGTCTCTTCTTTTAGAGCTTGTCACTCTAAGCTATCCTACGAGGTTATTGGTTTTACGTTAGCTATCGGGGCCAATTTTCTATTTTGCCAATTTCTTTTCATTCTCATTTCTAACAGGGTGAGTCAGAAGAAATTCTCGCGCGTTCCCTCGTATACCTCCGAGACGGTCAGAAGCGAAACTCGGGCGAAAATTATTGAAACGGAATGATTCACGAGCAAACGAAAATGAACTTGAACAGAATGGAAACCGAGAAACGATAAGGCTGACGATCGGTGTTCTTGACGATCGAGAACTAAAGAGAGGAACAAAAAAAAAAAAAAAAAAAAAAAAAAAAAAAACGCGC
>KQ435896.1:2589336-2602155 GCA_001276565.1 Melipona quadrifasciata
TTGCCAACTTCACGAGCGTTCCTCTTTCGCCAGTGATCTTTGTCTCTCTCTCTCTCTCTCTCTCTCTCTCTCTCTCTCTCTCTCTGTCCTTTGCCCTCCGCTCTTCGGGTCGCCAGTGTTTCGTCCACGCGTTCTTCTGCCCGGCACTATCACCCCCTTCTCCACCCCCGCGCAAACACACACGGGAAGCTCCGTCGACGCTGGACTCTGGCTCCTCCGCGAATTTCCTCCCTTTCCGTAGTCGCCTCGTGTCGTTTTCCTACGCTCCACGCGCGCCAACGTCTCCCCTTTCTCACCCCCTCGGCCGCGCGCACCGCTCTTTCCCCTAGATTTCGTTCCTTCGACCGATCTACGACGCGCCGAATCGGTGTCGCGCGATTTCTCCCCGTGACCTTCGAATCTCGCCCGAACCAACGTGTCGCCACCTCGAGATTTTTGTGTGTGAATCGAACGTCTCTCTCTCTCTCTCACTTTTGCTCGTAGTTTTGAGGTTGAAACTAAGAGACTTGATCTTTTTGTCACGGTTATCAGAGTTATCTGAAAATCTTTTCCATCGGCAGTTTAGGTTAGGGATTGAAAGCATTTGGGAACAAGGGTATTTGTTTTACGTACGGAATTTCTGGCTCTTCTGTATTAACATATTTAGAAGTCGAAAGTCTCTTCCCCTTTGTCAACTGGAGGGTTGATAATCTTTCGGAGCAGAGAAATTTTCGTTCCAGGTACAAAATATTTTAGGGTTTTTAATCAGTAGAAGAAGAAGGATCTATATTTGTCTTGTAATCGACGTGAGTCACGATGGAGAAGCAAACGACGTTCCAGGCGTTCAGAATCGGATTCAGCAATGTTTATCGAGGCAATAGCGCATCATTTAGCGTTGGACTGCCGAGTACACGTGTAAGTGCATTCTAACTGCGAAGGCTGTCGTATCTTATCGATCGTTTGCCTCGTATCGCCGTTTCTTTCTGGTCAGCGATTTTTTAGCAGGAAGCTACCAGTCTTTGTTGGAGTCGTTTCTATTCCGACGCGATCTTCGATTCGAAACGAAGCGGCCGACTTTCGGTACACGCGGCTGTTTCGAATAATCTACCGTTCGAACATTTCATGGATACGTTATGAGTATCACTGAACGCAGAGTATTGATGGTCTGTGAAACAAATTCAAAGACAGATTAGACGCTATCGCGCATCAGATACTTCTCAGAGGCCAAACTTTGACTGACTTTATTTTTTTACCAACGATAATTGATAATTAAGTATTCAGTATCTCGAGGAGCAATAAAATTTCATCAATTAATCTTTAACCTCTTAAATGTTTGTGATGTTATTTTTCACTGCATTTCAATTTATAAAGTTGATCAATACGGCGTTCTCTGGTAAATTAATTCACCTCGCAGCAAATATTTTCGTGAGCTCAATCGTACACGTACGTTTACGATCACTGTCTTGTAACCTCTACATGTATTCACAGTTTTGAATTTTTTCTACCTAACTACCATTGCTTTGCTACAGTTTACCGAGCAGTTTAACGAAATTTAATAGACGATGACGTATCGCGAGTCGTGAGAATTACCAAAGGATAAAAACTCGCGCCGAGGAAATGTACGAGAGCGCAGGGAAAAGGAAAGAATTTATTCGCGCGTATTGAAATAGAGGTTGTTATCTCAAAGTGCAGCCAATCTACGAAAGCCCTACTGTTGCAGTTATGGTCAGCTGTGTCCTCCACGAAGAATATGCATTTTCTCGTGAAACCGCGAGACGTCTCAGCTAATTTACCGTTCTCGGACCGATTGGCTGGTGTCGCGCTTCGCCGTATTCAAATCACTCATTATATCCGGTCGACTTGACCCATTTTCTCCTTGTCTCTTCTCTCGTTCACTCCCATTCACCCTCTCCCTCTCCTCCTGCTTTTTTCTTCTTTCTCTCTCTCTTTCTTTCATTCTCCTGTTTCCATTCATCTCGCCGCGGTGTGTTCCTTCGTCTCTCTCTCTCTCTCTCTCTTTCTATCCTCTTCGTCTTTCGTTCGCGAAATCCACAAAGAGGCTCACGAGCCATTCCTGAAAGAACCACCATCGGCCGATGCGACTCCGTTTAAGCGCGACTCATGCGTAGGACCTGTTGCCGCGGCTCGCCCAGAGTCTGTTGCCCGGACAAAGACAGCGCGAATCGACGAGCGAGGGAAAGCCGGAGAAAGAGCGGAACGCACGATGGAAGAATGCGTCATAGATAATTGTGGCGCGACTCCTCCTCCGCCCCGCGGCCCGTGCCCTCGTGTGTGTCAGCGACAATGAAAGTAACGGCAGTCCCGGATCAAGTCCCATTCGAATCGTTCAGCGTTCGTTCAATTTCGACGAATGCCCTGCCTCCCCTTTCGTCCATCTATCTCTCGTTTCTCTTTGTCTCATCCGCCGATCCTCTCCTCCAACGTTGGTTAAAAGTTGCTTTCCCTCGACGAGCGCGCGGAATCTTCCGCGTTGGTGAAATCTCTACTTCCCCGCGCGGATTTTCGCGGAGTCGCTCCCGTGATCGAGCGACGATTCGTTTCGAAGTTTACTTTCACCTTCTTCCCTTCCAAGCACGATTTTCTGTTAGATTCATTTCTTTTTCTCTTCCTCTCCACTTTCCTCCCTCCGATCAGTTGCGGATCTTTGCCGAAATCCCTTTCCACCGCGGTGGAGTATTCTCGAACGTAGTTTTTCACAATAATTTCCCGTCCAATATGTTTCTCTCTTTTTCTTCCTCTCTTTTCGCGTCGTTTCGCGCAGTTTCTTAATTCGTCGCGACTTCTCGAACAAACGGCCGTCTCGATTGCAATTAATCATTACACGATTGCGCTCTGGCGATTATCGCGTCACATCTTGTTTTCCGAATATCCGAGCAATACGAATTAACGGAGATTTTCTCAAATCTCTTTCATATGAAAATATCGGGCTGCATAATTTTCACGTGAATAAGTTGCGACGTACAAGTCGTGAATAGATCGATGGAATGAAAATAATGAATAATAAAAATAGTCCGCGCTTTTTCTGCCTTCTGGGAAAATTGAAAGAAAAAGAAAAAAAAAAAAAAAATTAGCCGCGCTTAATCTTTCTCGACGCAAACTTCGTCCAACGTTAATTCGCTGAAGTTCTCTTTCCTCGCGAGGCAACTATATCGAAAAATAATTATTTCGCCGACCGACCGTTTAGAAATTCTTCTCGGCTGTTTCGTTGACGCTATACTTGAAATACTGTTGAAAGTTAGCGAGAAACGAACACGTGGCGCAAAAAGAACACGCTCCGAGGAAATTCCGTAACTTTTCAACCTTCTTCGACATTTCCAATTTCGGTATTCCACGCGACGCGTCGGAGCACATTGTTGCTACACCTGCGAACACGCGCGCCAACTTGCACCGATTACAGCTGAAATTTCCCGTTGCGAAATCTCGTAATTTCCATACGCGGTTTCGCAACCAGGGGAAGGGGAAGAGTTGGGAATCTCAGAAGTTGTTGCAATTATGCACGATCGAGGGATCGACGGCTGGCTCGATAAGGCGGCAAGGTCGTTTCGATAAGATTAACCGGAGGCTAAGATTAAGCGAAGTGCAAGGTTCCCTCAATGACTCAGTCGATCGATCGATCGATCGATCTTTCTAATCGGCCGCGCTCGTTATCTCCGTGTTCGAGGTGAGATTCTTTCGTCTTTGTCTCATCACGGATGACGAATCTCAAGGACAAACGGTGGAAAGCTGAGAATAAATCGAAAGGAAACAGGTAATTGACAGCAACGACTGGCAATAAAAATTGGTCACGGCACGCGTATTATACATGATCGTTAGACGAGGTGTCTAATTAAGGACTGGACAGATTCGAATGGTATATAATTTCTCCTTGGAATTTCTCCCAAATTCCAGTGAAATATCACAAATTTCTTTTTTACGATTTTTCCGTAACGACATACTTGCAAATTACCAATTACCAGCTAAATCTTGCAACTAATGACGACAGCGGAATTGCCAAACTTTAAATTTGACGTCAGGTCAGATTAGAGTGTACCGGCACGTTAAAGTTTATTGTTACCAAAGTTTATGCGGGAGGGTCCCGAGCAGCACATTAAGCACAACAGGTATATGAAGTAGACATTACAGTATTGCAACTAAGCTGTCGTAAAACGTGTCCCTCGTTGAGGATTACAAGGCTAATCCGTAATACTTGGTCAAACATTGAATAATTTCTTGCGAAATTCCACACAATTCAGCGTGGCAATTTCCTCGAACCACCGCTCGTTTCACTAATTACGATTCAATTATCGCTAGAATCCCTTCCCTCTCATTTTAGCCGCGTTACATCGGCCTTTTCTATCAGGTCAAAATCTACCATCTCCCGTGTAAATTCCCCTATGTAAAGTATAAATTCTTCCGGCACAAACCAGACGTCAAAACGTTCGTTAAACGACGAGAGCTCGACTCAATAATTTCCTCCCCCTTCATCTAGATTTTGCAGAATTCTACGCAATATACTCATAATACGCCACGATGTGCGTCCATCGCTCGCTGCATTAATGTAGTTTCAAAGCGACGCGACAATGCCGAACGAAAGAAAACATCGATTCGCACGTAAAAACTGTCATCAAGCCAGCAATTTCGTCGTTACGATTTTCTGCGTTGCCGGCGCGTTAAAAGCGCTGCCGCGCGTTGCAGTTTTCATTCTTGAAGTTGCCGCCTCATTATGCCCGACAATGATCAACCCATTTCCCCGTGTCCTCGTCATCGGGCGACACGGCGCGCGCGTAAAAACCAACCGGCGCACAACGCGGCGCGCGCGGAAATTCTCATTTCGACGCGCGGGCCCCCGAAAGCACCGGCGCGACGCGCTGACAATCTCATTTCACGAAAAGACAATCGCCGATCGACGGCAATGCCGCGTCTCTGCAAATTTCGCGAAAATTATCGCGTCACAGGACGCGTTGTTGGCCAGGTTGATCGCGCGACAATGGTGTTTCGCGCGCCCTCGCAAAGTGCAGGTCGCGTCGAGTGTTGCGACCGACTCTGATTTCCGCGCGAGGCCCGGGGTTGTACGCGTGAAAGAAGACAATACGTCGAAGACTCGGACATTGGTGGGAAAAACAGCTAGTATCAGAGCACGCGTCTCTTTGGTGTAAAACTGAGAGGAGAGAGGTGTAAAATTGAACAGAGGAAGGCTGAGAAACTACGACAAGTGCAACGAATACAAAGTATTCGTTATTAGAGTATATAATTTAATTTTTACTTCATTTTGTTACGTACACCATGGAGCGTCGTCGTTCGAACAAAATCGCGACGTCTTTATACCGATAAAGGGTTACATTCGACCTGCACCGCGGAAACGCCACAAGTGGCACATAAACCGCGCGAAACAAGTAGATTGATAGGTCGTTATGAACGATAAAAAAAGAGAGAGAGAGAGAGAGAGAGGGAGGAGAAGAAACGATAGGAAAAAACAGGAGAGGAAGAGGAAGAGGCAACGGAAGCTACACGGGAGAAACTGTACAATAAGTCGGGCTCCGACAATGGAATACCGCGGGCGGTCTTTGTGATTCAAATCAATGTTTGTGATACTCGATGGCACGCTGCTTTTGTGCTGGCCGAGCTTTCGTTTAAGCGGATACGTAGGTACCTGTGCGTATGCATAGTATATATGTATATATCGAATACGCGCGACTTTAATGCTTCTTTCTCTCGGTTTCCCTTACCGTCTCTCCTTTTGCTTTCCCCTTTGCCCCCCCCACTCTCTCTCTCTTTCTTTTAATAGTTACGTTTACATCTGTTGATCATTGTGCGCGTTATTACGCGCGCATAATTGGATTTGCAGGTAGCTCGAATGGAGAGCCAATCGACTCGATTTCAACGAGCGGAATCGGTCTCAGCTTCGCAGTGAATGTGTCCACGCTCCGAACATCTTGATCCTTCAGCCTATCCCTCGAGCTTCTCAAAATTATAAATATAAATGCAGTCCAGATGCAACTTCTGTTCTCTTGGGCAATTTCACCTTTTACCACGGCTCGCGACGTGGCTGAAGCTGGAAGGGCGTTTCGAACGAATCGACAGGGGAGTTTTAAATTCAAACGGACCGATGGATAAAGAGCCCGGGGAGATAGCGCCGAGTACGAAAGTGGAGAGAAACCATTTTCGCGTATCGAAAGAGAAACCGCGAGGCGAGCCGTGGCACAATGGCCTTGTGTACGCCATTGTCGTTCACCATTATCTTCGTCCCATTAACCGCGTTTATGCGAAGGCGGTCGACCTCCCCATCGACCACGCTCGAACTTTTATCGTTTCGTGAAAAAAAGGCTGCGCAAGGCGCTACAAACAAGAGAGAGAGAGACAGAGAGGGAAAGGATGGAGAGAGAAAGCAGGGGGAGGAGAGAAAAAAAAAACACAACGAACGTTGGAATTCGTGGGCGTGCAATTGCCAACAGGTGATACCATTGGGAGTCTCCTCTTGGAGGTGGAATAATAAGAGAAAGAGCGGACTGTGTGTCGAAAAGGCGGAAAGAGGAAGGGAGAGAGAAGTGGGGTGGAAATCAGGGGGTGACGGAAGGGTGGCCAACAAAGTCTTTATCGTTTCCGAGGACCGATTACAAAGCTCGATTGTTACTATTCTTCGGGATCCAAATAATCTCGCTGCGACGATCGGCTACGTGCACCGCCTGTCCACACCGTCGGTAATTCTCGACACTTTCAAATTAATAGAAGCTACGTATTGTGGAAAATACGACGACTGCGCGTAAACGAATAGATTGTATGATTTTCTGATAGATCGTGAGTGCAAGTAACAGAATTTATGGCAGAATTTTCGGGAACATATGTAATCTATGATACGCAGAAACGTACAAAACAGCGCAGCGATCGTGATATATTAGCGGGTTGGAAGAAATAATTATTTAGGTTCGCAGAAATTCGATTTGAATTTATCTAATGCAATTTTAAAAATGTTACAATTTAACACGCGACATAAAATGAAGGAAACCTATGCATCTTCCAAAAATTATAGTTTATATAATAAAGTAACGTTTGTGTAACTAAAGTTATAGCTGCATAAGTATGTTTTGTAACGAAGAATCTTCTCTAAAATGTCGAGGAATGGGTATGATTCGATTGTGGCGTACACATAGTGCAAATTAATACCTGAACCTTGTCATGCTCGCTACCAGCATATCGGTTACCAGTACAAAAATTTACAATTATTGTCAACTTTTGAAGGTTTGCGATTTATGGAGGTACCGTCATTAGGCAGGTCAATAAATTGTTCTCAGGGCTTTAGTCAGAATCGTAAAAGTCGCATAAGTCAGGACGTCAAGCCCATACTTTTTTCGGAAATCTTTACGATAATTTGGGACATGTAAATTGGGTGTAAGAACAAAGTTCTTGGAAAAGTAATAAATATAATTCAGGGAATTAAAGTAAAGGAAACCCGAAGTAAAACTCTTTCCAAGTTAAACTGACGTAATCGGACCCGATGAAGTAATGAAGTGCCGAGCACGTGGAGCAATTGAAAAAATCCTTGTCTATTTTTCGGAAACAAATAGCATTACGAACGGTACTTACTTCCGCTTAAATTATGCTGACGAAAATGAAGGAATAACCAGAATTCATACCAGAATTTTGCCTCGAGCGTAATAGCTGTGCAATAAAAGGAGATTGTTTAAACGGAACTTTGCGGTTGCCTAAATGTTCGGAAAATTTGAAAATGTGCCTACCTATGTTATAATCCTATAGTTAAACATTTGGTTATTTGGAAAGTTGATGCAAATTTAAACAGCTCGTTTCGAAGGGGTGTCTTACGAAATAACTCGAATAACAATTGCAATTATTTATCATCGTTTCCACGCAGTTTTCGATAACCAGTGACAAATATGCCAACTCGGTTTCACGCAAAGAGACCATCAAACTGGAGTGACTGCGAAAGCAAAGTACGACAAATACAGTTGCAATTAAATTAAATAAATGGATACGTCATGATAAATACATTTTTATTAATTTTTTCATCTCGTAGTTTTAGCTTGGCAAATCAATCTATCCATAAATTCCAAATCAATTGAAATTTCGAACGATACTTCGCCATTCTCCCGAACAACGTTCCAACGTTTCAGCTTCACATTCTAAATACATTACGAAGAACATATAAAGAAGAGAAAAAAAAAGACGCATGAACCTGTACGAAAGATTTTCAATTTTTTCCACGCGCGCAGCTAATTAACGCGCTCGTCCGCGTCGGTCCAACAATTATAACCGTCGAAACGATTTCTCACGCGTTATCCTGCCGAGAAGAGAGAGGAGAAGGTTGCCTCCCGAAAGTAACACGCAAGGCGATCCAGGATCCCGGTCCCGCAGGACTAAAAGGCGACTCGCATGCACAGGTGTACAAATAAATTGCGCGAGGAATCCGATTGGCTCGCCACCGGTTCTGGCTGCATCATCCTCTCTGATTGCTAAACGACGCGCGTGCAACTGGTCGCGCGAGAGCCTCGCGCTCGCAGCCGACCCATTCCACGGCGATTATGCGCGTCCGCGCAAATCAGAATCTCATTGCGCTGTCATCGGCCGACGCTTACACGGCTCGCGCGGCATACGTGCCATCCTCTGACGACGTAATCTCCGCTCTCTCGCAGCAACCAGCTCTCTCGCTTTCTTTCCCGGCTTCCCCAGACTGTTTTCTTCTTCTTCTTCTTCTTCTTCTTCTTCCTTCGTCTCGTCTCGTATCGTTTCCTTCCTTCCTTCCTTCCTTCCTTCCTTTCTTCTTCCTTCTTTCCCCCTCCCCTAAAAAGAATCTGTTTTTCTGTCTGTGGACGGCGCGGATTCAGCGATTTCTGAACGTTGAATTAGGATCGAAAGAGAGAACTGATTACCAGACGGTACTAGTTACTAAGAATCTTTTTTAAAGGCGCATCGAGAGGGCAGTCTCGTAGCGACATTTATTATTAATTATTAATAATTATTAGACTGCAGACTCTTGACAATTCTATCGGTTCGCGTACAGGTACTATTCGAACCTTTTTATAAAAAGTTTCATCTACACATTGAGCGTGAATCGTTGGTTAGTATCAAACACGCAGTCAGTCTGCTTTAAAATCTACGTACATTGGCGAATGTCAGAAATTTGCAAAAAAAAGTTGCAAAGACTCTGCAAGTTTCTATAAACTTTCCCGCTGCGAAATGTATACGCACGCGTGTCAGTTGCAGGATTTTTCGCTGTACTATTTTTCCAGCGCTGTGACGTCGTAATTATGTCAGTCGTTCGGCGAGGACTTCGGTTTCAGACCAGGTTCAATGGAAGATAGCACGCGAACGGCGAACAACGGGAAATTATTTCGGGAAGCATTTTTATGTCGAATCGAACGTAGAGAGAACGTTCTAAATAAAAACTGCGCCAAATAGAGTAGCGGCACAATGCATTCGGCGATGCTTTGTTCCAAATTAATCCACGCCGAGCCGATCCGGGGGACGAGTATCGCGCAACGGATTCGACACAGGTCGATTTTCCGGTTTCGAATACACCGCCGCGATATTACACTTAATCCGTGACCTGTCATCGGCGATATACCCAGGACGCGCGATATACCTATTCTACCGGTGCATACGATTTCCAAGGATTCGTTCCGCACCCCTGAAATGTTGGCCAACAGATGCTCGAAACGTAAGCACGTCCGAAATACCGTTTACGAGTGCACTTTGCGTGTCCTTACGTTACTTACGCTCCATGGGTGATTCATTCGTCGGGAGGATAGGAACGAAATAAACTCGTTGAAAAGGAGAAAAAGGTCCGGAGGTTGCTACTGTCGTTGAAAGTTTGAAAACCTTTCGTTTCTAATTTAATCGACGCTTTATTTTAATTACGCGTCACTTTGCTCTTTTATTTCGGTTCCTTCGTTGGAACTTTTACGCCGAATGTTTTGAATTAGCCGATTCAATTCCTATCACCGTGACTAGATAGAGCAAAATAGATTTAATGGCACGTAATGCATTTTCTATATATGATACACTGATTACTGTAACGTACAATAATAAAAGAAATAATTAATAAGGTGTCTATGCTCCACGTTACTTTCTTAATAATTATATGTTCTATAACGTGATGTTATCAAGAGTCTTACGTACAATCAGACGTGTCCAAGCAAGATACATAAACGTGTCGAAAATGTTTTTGTACCTACTTCCCATTTCTTTGTCAAATTTCTCCAACAACTTTTCACAAATTTTTAAATACACGTGTAGAATACGGTGTTACGTTACATATGTATATGTGTAAAAGCAATGAAGAAGGAAAAAAGGATAGAACGAGCAGATTTCATCACGGGCGGAAGCGATTTCCTGTAGCGACACGCTTCCAACGCGATTCCCACGTTTCTGTCGCGCCTTCAACAGGAAGTTGAGAGCCCCTGGCGGGGGTCAGGCCCTCTCCCCCCGTTTTTCGCAAGCTTCCCCCCTCGGGGTCGGCACAACCGGGCCCCATAGTTTTGCTCCACATAGTTGAGGTGAGCCTTCGAGGTAGACCGTGAAGACGAGGGTTCCGTGAACGGTGGATGGAAACCGGCCGCCAAGGGGCAAGGGGGCGGTTCCCCCTCGCTCCTCGCCTCGATATTTATTGCGGGGATGCGTGCCGGCCAGATATTATTATTTGTACCGTGGGCATAATTCAAGCGGGTCGTTAAAATTATTTTATTACTTGTTCTACACTCTCGCCGCTCCCAGATTCCGCATCGCCACCTCTCGGCCATCGTTCCCTCGGCTATCTCTGCGAGATTTTATTTCCGTGCATTTATTTTATGATGCGCGCGTGCGGTTTTTTCAAATCACCATCTCACGTTCTTTTCCTAGAGAGTTAATTTAATTACTCGCGAGGAGCAAAATCTATCCGATATCAACTATTATCCTTAGACCTGTCCAATATCTGTACCGATATCTGGTTGGAATTTTCACGAGATTTTCGAGAAATTTATAAATCTCTTACATTTCGCGTTAGAAGGGTCGCTTATTTTCAAATTTTACGTTGAGAAAATACAGAGTAACTCGAAGAATATTTCTACAAGTGATTTTTGAAACAAAAAAAAAAGAAAAAAAGAAAATGTAAGTGTAAATTTCATTCGAAATTTCTTGCCGTATTTCAAGAAATTAGCTATTGGTATTCAAGCAATCACTTGCTGAAACATTTTTCATGCCACTTCCCTGCGCATCCTGTGTTCTTCTAATACAGACGTTTAAGTTTCTAAGTTTAAATTCTATCCAATAATTTTTCCCAACGACTCCAGAAAATTTGACTTTGTCAGTAACGTCTGGGGAATTTTAAATTCCATGTTCTACATCACCTTGTTTATGCATATTGTACTCACCAGTTCTGCATTATCTGACTCGTTGAATACTTACCTGTTGTTAAATAGCGCGCAATTTTTATAAAATTTTCTTAAGTTTACAGAGGATAATGAGCTCGTCTGTAATTCACTGGAGTAGAATTATTATCATTTTATTGAAAATAATCTTTAAATACAACGTTCGAATAGAAAAGGAACATCATTTGCGAAGCAGCTGTAGCTACTGTGTCAAGCGAATATAATTACGTGAAATAATTTATGGTGGAAATACATTTAAGGTCTGGTATCGTACGAGGAAAATATATTGCAACGGGGAGAAAATTTTCAGTGAAATTATTCGCAGAATGTTAGAAAACTATAATTTAGAAGGAGGTGGACAATGGCTGCAATTTCCCAAACGTTTTCACGCTTAATTCCCAACTTTTGAGTTTATAACACCGTCACGAATCAATGAAAATAAACTGAAACGTTAGCCTCTCCACCGATATCCGCATTTGCAAGACTCGGCAAAATCTTTATTGCCAAAAATACGACGCGAGAAGAAACGTTGCACCCAAATACGTGCACGCAAACCAAACTCTGTTTTGCATGGAACACGATCAATCTTAGTGGTAACAACCGCAACGACATAAATATTCGAAATAAATCACGAAAAGCAACTGTCGCGAGAGAACACGTAACGACCAAAGAGAAAGAGAGAAAGAGAGAAAGAAAGAGAGAGAGAGAGAGAGAGAGAGATTCGTCAGGGTTCTTTCGCTGGGAGAAGAGACACTTGCAGCCATCCCTCCGCAGCTTCCAGATCCGATGGCGAACCGGGTTCTCTCCTCTCGTTCGAACGTCATTATCCGCAGAACACGTTCTACGGCGTGTCACAATGGAAGGTGAGCATCGCGCGTCGGTCAACGGTATGGGCGTACCTCGGTCGAACTCTCTCCTCTCTTCTTGTCTCTTGAAGACACGGCGCAAAGTGGCGTGACGAGTGGCTGAGAAGAGAGAGGTGTCTCCCTAGGAGATTCAAGCTCTTTCTCCCAACTATGTGTGTGTGTGTGTGTGTTTTTCTCTCTCTCTCTCTCTCCCTCTCTCTTTCATTTTACGATCGAGTCGAGTAACTTAAAGTCGTATCAATCTCATTTATGCCAATTTCGCGTCTGGTCGAGCCCTCCGCCTAACCCATTTTCTAGGCCCGTGCCCTCGCTCGGTAGCGACAGACACGTTTTCCGAGCCGGGGGATTTTCATGACAATCGGCAGCGGTATAGCTAAAGAAAAGAGAGAGAGAGAGAGATTGGGAGGGAAGGAGTCTCCTCGGCGCGCCGTGACACGTTCCTGGATATGCAAATCTGCCTGATGGCTAGGTAGAGGAATCGGCTGGGGGTCGATTTATTTCGCGAGGCCGCCTCGAAACGATTGATTATTCGACGATCGAACCCGTTTGTCGACTCGATTAATCTCTCGCTGAAAAATGTGACGATTCCTTGGTTAAGCTGGGACCAGTTGCGG
>KQ435896.1:2612070-2643842 GCA_001276565.1 Melipona quadrifasciata
GAAACTTAAATCGCGGTCGATGGATAGAGGTACGTACGTGAAACGGCGCGTGGATCCAAGTGCGAGATAACGACGTTTACCAACGTTGCAATTGATCGCGAGAAAAGATAGAGAGATATCGCGATGTCCGTGTATCCACTGACACCGTGCTGCACTTCGCGGCTTATCGGTTATCGCATATATCGAGCGCCCTGCAGTCCAATGAGCTCTCAGACATATCGTGAACCCAGCCGAACATCGACCCTTCGATTATGTCAGTTTATCATCGGGTGTTACACGGGACAAAGCGGATCGCCCCGACACGTCGCGACGAGTAACAGATTCTTGGACAATCTTCCCGCTTCTGCGAACGCCCTACGATCCCGAAATTCGGTTCCCTGATCGATCAATGAGTAAATATCTCGGACGTATCGCATTGTCGATACGTTCGAGATAAAATGAGATTATGATAGATTCTTTGCTATATATTCACCGTCGTCCGTTACTTCCTGCTATCGATTCTCTTGCTACTTCTTGGAAATTTAACTAGCCAAACTCAGTTTCTCCACATATCAAAATCGAAATCATCTTCGTTGCTTTTATTAAAAAAAAAAGTAAATAAATTCTAAACCATATTTCTTCCTTCTTTTCTCAGCTTTGAACGACAGAAGATCGTTTCGAGTCGTGAATTTTCTCTTGCGGATAATCATCGCGATGGCAGAAGCCATTCGGTGATTGTCGTAAAGCGCAAAGATGCAACGAAACGTGACAAACACAGTCGCGCTCGATTATTCGATTTTTCTAGGAGATTGGCGAACTTTCTCCGTGTGTTTACGCGAAATTGCACCGGGGTCTACGAGGCGGCGTTCCCGATTCTACTTCCGAACAAGGGCTAACGGTTTGGTGTTGCAGGGACCAACGATATGCGTAGCCGTGGAAGAACGGCGTGAGGACATCGTGAGGCCCAGGTAGTCCTGGCCATAGCCATTCAACTGTCAATCAAGCCGCGCAGAATCTCGCTATTCCCGGGGAACATCTGCTCTCTGGAGAACGCGATACGTTGGCGGACGTGGGCGTCGTTTGCTCCGCGCCCCCCTCCTTTTCCCTCCTCCCCCCCCTTTTTGTTCCTCTGCTACACTTTGCAAGTACCGCACCACCGCTGCATTTCCTACGATCACTGCGCGTCAGCAAGAGAAATTCATTTAATGTTTTTCAATAACTTTCAAAGTTAGGCAGCCAAAGTATTTCGTAAGTAGGATTTTTCACTTTTCTACCGTTGCGTTAATAAATTCCTTTTCACAATTTTTACTTCCTTCCAAAATCAGCTCAATTCATTGCGGTTATGATTTACAATTTTTTATTGTACTCTTTTCAGCTTACAGAACACAGTTTTGCTTTCAAATGGCGTCAACAAAAATCTACAGTACCTTTTCCTACAGTTTGTTCGGTTGATCGCAACTTTGGTTAATTAGAGAGATAGACACCGTCCCCCTGTTATGGATCAGGCCACGCTATATCGAAAGTATATTTTTTTCTAGTCAGTCACGTAGCCTCGATCCACGTGCCAATTGCAATGCCGAGATTCCCAAATTTCCGATTTACGAAGCTACAGTTCTCACCAACGGTTCAACGAACGGATGTACGGACAGAGACACGCTCTGTTCATCTTTGAAAAACTCGGCCGAGTGAATGACGATTGAAGCGAAATTGCGAAATTGTTTTCGAGCGGGGCGTACTGGGAGGGGGGTCGCGGCGCAATTCTGAGAATCGCGCCTCGCATTTAGCGAGAGCCGAGGCAATTCAACGACGTCGAGGGGCTAGCTTCCAGCAGGCTGATTCATAAGGGGCCCCGGCTACGCGATTAGCCGCTGTTTGGTTCCATTTAGCATTCGACCGGCCATTAAGGACCGGTCGATACACCGGAATCGTTGAACTTGCAATCGAGACACTGCCGGCTGTCCTTCAATAGACTGCTCCTCCCGGAGACTCGGTAATGCCTCTGCGGCCGAGCCCTTTCATTCGACACTTTCGATAATCCGGTCAGGAATTCCGCCGCGTCAAAAGTGAAAGACAAATTGGGAATTGATCGGTCCTCTCCCACCCCACCCCTCCCTCCCTCCCTCGCGTCTCCTTAACCTTCGTCGATATCTCTCCCATTTTCGCCGAGCGAAGCAACGAGAAGCACGGAATAAGGAAAAAAATAAGGGAGAAAAGAGGTTAAAAAAAAAAAGAGGATCGCTCCTGTTTCTCGAGATTCACTCCCGGGACGAGTCTCACAATGGAAATCGCCAGGTTCCTGAATGGGCCTGGAAATTGTTTACTCTTTCTTCGCTTCTTTTATTTCCCGGTTGAATCGTACCGATTCCTAGAACGGCGCGCGTCTCGCCCGGAATTCGTTCAATGGCCGCGTTAACGAGTTACGATTGAGCACGGTGGGCACCCTTCCAGGGAGACATCCGTTCCTTCTCGTAGCTGTCTGGTACCGGTCGCATGTCCTCCCTTGTCTCGCGACAACGACCGACACGCCATCTTTTCACCCCTCGGACAGCAGCGTAGGAATCCAGGTAATCTCAGGTACCAGGGAATGGTAACACGACACCGAGCACCGCTACCGAAAGCGTTTCACTTTTCCTTTTTCCTTCTTCGTTCGTTGCTCTTGTTCTTCGTCCTTAATTCGAGGGATTCACCCTCTCCCGTGCCAGAGGTAGAGTTTCGGTTCGTCGACCCCTGGATCCGAGAGAACGCGCCCGATTGCTCGTTATTCCGGTAAAAGAAAAAAAAAAAAGGAAAAAAAAAAAAGGAAAGAAAAGAGGAGCCAAATGAGACAAAGACGGTGGAGAACGAAGGCGATTCGATATTTTCGCTAGTTTCACACACGAGGTCCTATTCTACGCCGCGTGGAAAGCGACGGGGGATCTTTTCGTGGAAAATACGAGAACCTGTGGGAAGCTATGAATGGAGACGAGATCCTACCTGATCGTCCAGATACCGGGAAACCGGTGATCTTACAGTTTCCGATGGAATTTATCCCGTAAGGATTTCAATGAACGTGAATTCTCCTCTCGGCGAAACTTTCTGTTACTAATTGTCGAGTTGGTAAAGTAATGATGATGAGTTTGCGGGTGAAGTAATGAGCTGGTTTTTGTATAGGTGAAATTATACTTTTATTTCGAAGAAATGGGCGGGGAGTGTAATTTTACGTATTCAAGTTTTCCCCCGTAGACTGTTACTTTTTGCCAATGGGGTGAGTGTAAGGCTGACGTCTGAATATAGAGCTAGTAGTCATATCGCGGATTTTCACTTGTGGAAAATTTCATTTGTGCATCTCGTCGAAAATTTCTTTCGTTTCCTTCACGTTTCTTAAGCGCGTAAAAGTTATTAAAATTTTCTCCTTGGAAAATTATTTACTACTATGCACTGTGAAATTTCAAAATTTCAGTGTAATACATCACAGTGATATTTCTTTGACTATGAACCGATCGGTCTACGAAATTCTTTCCACCCAGAGTTTTCGAAGATTCCCTCGCAAAATGTGAGAATCTCCGATTTCGAGTCCACAATTTGAGCGAATATTTCGACCATACTTTGGACGTTATATTTGGGGGGGTAGAAGTTTGCGACGCACAGTGAAGAAAAGGAAATTTTGGGTGGCGCGAGAATAAATACAGGCAAGTTATCGATGATCTCTCGTCGCGGGGGATAGGTCGAAATGAATGGCGGCGAGGAATTTCATTCACGATCTCGGAGACGGTCATCTCGAAAGGACATCTCTGGACCAACCCCCAGAACGAGGAAATAATCGTGGAAGAAACGGCTCCTCGAGTTTCACCAGGATCTACCTCGTCGCTTTTAAATCGTCGTTACTGGAGGAGAACGAACACCTCCGTGCGATCACGAAGAAACCGCGTTAAAGATCTACACGGTGCGCGGTAGATCGTTTTACTTTGGGAGAATTCTCGCGAGCAGACGGAGTAACTCGACCCGTCGTGTATGCATCAGCCTGAAATTTATCACGCGCGTGTTGACTAAAAAATTTCTTACGATATTCCCCGGCGAATTTATCAAATTGTCGATGTAAAAAATTATTTCGCACTGTGATTAAGTTAACAGACGCACGATGCACTCATTGCAGCCAAACGGTGATGTCTGTTATTGAAAGTTGTAGAAATAAGATAAATAAGAAACCAGGCAAATTTGTTACTCCTCTTGATCCTCGACTCGTCAACTTCTCAGCTCTCGAAATCTCAAACTCAAGTTCGTTACGTCGTATCGCGCACTTGTTTCATTCTTCTCTTCGCCGATGATGCCAAAAGAGATTCGCCGATCGATCTGTCGGAAAATTGGAAAAAAATGCTGGAGGGAGCGGCGGTGGTCCACGTGAGAGGCAGCGACCGAAAATCTGCGAAGCATGCGTCTGCAAGCGTTGCAACCCTAGTGCAACGAGTTAACGATTTTTCTCCCCCCACCCCGGCAGAACGGAAACGAGTTCGGAACGAGTTCGAGGCCCGCGTCGACAGGTTCGTTATCGCGGTGGACCCTTTGTTTGCCAAGCGGTTATTCTTACTCGCGCCACTCTCTCTCTCTCTCTCTCTCTCTCTCTCTCTCTCTCTCTCCATCTACCGGTTTCCGCACTGTTCCTTCGCAAACAGCTTCGTGCACAGTCCTCTCTCTCTCTCTCTCTTTCTCTCTTTTTCTCTTTTTTCATTCGTTCTCATCTGGAATAGGTGTGCCACGCCGCAGGATACCAGCAGCCGGTCAGGACACAGGTGGCACTGGTGACGATCCTGCTCGTCTACGGATGGGATCTCTTCTAATCTCAGCTCGTCAGGACCACGGGATTAGGCTCATTAACTCCTGCAGGACACCCTCCTTTCCCACGCGCCGCTCTCTCCTATCATACGCTCGCTTCTTTCCACGCAAAACTCGGTAACAACGATCGTTGCATTCAAATTCTCTTTCCACTTCCGTAATTTGAGCTTGACGAATTGATAATGCAAATACAATACTGACAATGCATCTTTTTCGGGGATTTCATCGACTAGCTACAAAGCGTGTTTCTTCATACGGTTAAAGTGTGAAAGTTCATTCATGTGTATTTCATACACTTGTGCAAAAGTATGTTTTTCTTCACCAAGATTGTGCCCTTTCGATTTTATTTTAAATAATACGAATGAAATCCCACGAAAATCCGCGGCCTAGTTATCCGAATGAAAAGAAAAAAAAAAAAGAATGCGCGATTTGTACGATTCGTCTCACTGGAAGGCCCAGAAGCAACTGTTCCGACTAGGCAAAGTTCTATCTCACGCCCCCTCGCGAATCACGTGACCCAAATCAGCCAATCGCTAATTTTCGTTGCACTAGCGTTGCACCTCGAGAAGCCCGATTTTCTGGGTTACCACCACTAAAATCACTTTCAGTGATCAAAAAATTGAAAGGATCAAATAACAAGGGTTGTATATTCCACGATTAAATTGATCAGCTACGTCCAGCGAAAATCCCATTTAAACGCCATCTTCTAAAACCCAGCATCCTCTTTTTACTCGCCGCGCGTTACCCCTCCTCTTGCTTATTAATTTCCGCAATACACGATTCGATTGTAATTCGCTGGTACACAACGCGCGCCGCGACGCGTTTTTAAACGCGGCGATTATTCGATTGCCAGTGAAGTAGCGCGGCGCTTGCAGAGGATTTTGATCGATGCACAGACATTTCGGGACAATGAAGCGCGCGCGTTGATACCCCGGTCGAATATGCCGGTATAATTTTCAACGGATCGTTTATCCCCGGGTTTCCAAACGCTTCTCGTTTTTTTTTTTTTCCACCCTGCGCCAGAGCCACCCTCCCCTCCGCTAAAAACTCCCCCGGATCCCCTAGCGTTCGATGATTTATCGTATCACGCGCATATATATCGTATATATCGTATATATATGTATTTATTTATACATATAATCGTCGATACTGGCCGGGCCACAGCGGTGGAAAAATTTTCGCGCAAAATCCACCGACGATATATAGATGTATACGTACATATCAGCACGGTGGTGTATAACGAAAATAATTCCCCATGTGACGCACTGTCCGTCGATTATTTTATTCCCTAGCAACAGGTGATCACTCTTTTGCCACTGTTTTTCCATAGTTGGACGGACAAACAGGGATACACGGTGACGACCGGTGAAAAATCGACGGCGCAACGAACTATCCGATAATACGGCCGGCGAATAATCAACCGCGATTCCGGGATATCCCCGTACGTACATCGTGGACATGTTTCGCGTCTAAAGGCACGGGTGGTGTGTGCCGTGACGAAACGAACGGAGCCTGTAATGAATGGTTTTTTCCCCGAGCGAAATTAGAATCAGCTTGTAGATTTTAGATTTTAGATTGGAACGGATTCCAAACTTTAGATGAAATATTTTGTATTTCGCGTTTTACACACGCGTATATGTTGTATTAGGTGGGAAATTTGATAACTGGAACGCGTTTCACGTGAATTCTCTTTCTTTTTCTTGTGGATTTCGTTTCGATACTCGCTTGAGCAATAAAATTTCTTGTAACTGACGAAGACACCTTTGAGCGAATCTCCGCATTGTGGTTTGCAGCGAGTAAGTGTTATGAAGAAGTTTGTACCTTGCAACAAATTCAACGGACGAGAAACTGTAAAGACAAAAAGCTGCACGACTTGTATCCTGGTACGATTCGTCTCACTGAAAGGCCCAGAAGCAACTGTTCTGACTTTTTTGCCATAAAATTTTATCGATATGCAAACATTTGAATCGGTACAAAACAAATTACAGGCGCGATCGCTCAGTGCCGGACAACGCCACTCCTACTCGAGTTCTACGCCACGCCCCCTCGCGAAGCACGTGACCCAAATCAACCAATCGCTAATTTTCGTTGCATCAGCGTTGCACCTGAAGATCACTTTCAGTGATAAAATATGCTACACACTTAAATCAGTTTTCTTGTTTCTAAAAGTCCACAATCTGGTACACTCGGTTGAACTTCTCAAGCAGAAAATTGCAGGAAATTCGTTCTCAAAATTACGCGTACAAAAGATTCCTCCAAGTGTTGGAATACTTTCATAAGTTGTTATTACTTTCGTGAGAAGCAGTACGCCAAGTCTCTCCATTTTCCACGCTGAACAGAAATTCCTCGATCGCCACTGCCACCGACCAGCTCTCCAACTGCTCGAGAAGATCTCGCGTGCCGTTGCCTCGGCGAGGCATTGGAAACGGACCAACATCCCTTCCGCGTGGATGATTTCCCCGCGAGGCTGCGTGAAATCGCAAGTACAGCGGAGGCGTAAGAAGAGACCGGTCCTTCACAGTCTTCACAGCCGTGAAATTCGGCGGTCGAGGCACCTGCAAACCGATCTCTCTCCGCTCTCGGGACGACTCGGAGGAGCCCGGAGCATGATTTATGCCTTCGGCAGGTGGGAAGATGACACGAAGGCAAAGGTAGGACTCGTTGCTGGAGGGACGAGGAACGAGAGCGAAGTCGGGAGGGAGGGAGAGGTCGAAGAGCGCGCAGTTCCTCGAAAGTACGCGGTCAGCCGGCTTTGTTGTCCGGGATTTTGCGATTCGCTAGGCCAGCCCGTTGAACGTTTCGGGACGAGGACGAGACCCAAGCTTCGCGACTAATAGGCTTTCCTTTCCGGCCTTTCCTCACCGAAAGCTTCGTCCTTCGAGAAAATCTTGCGAAGGGACACGGGAACTGGCTGATGCTGCTGCTGCTGCTGCATCCGCGGTTCTTCGAAGAAGTTTGCGGCGATCTTCTCCCTCGCTTGCGTGATCTGCGCGTGGAACACGAGAGATCCAGCGGGATAATACGGTTTACCGGGATCCTGGATCCCGGTCGCGCGATCCTTCCAACCCCCGATCGACCTGAGAAAACACTCGCCCTGCTCTTTCGGCGCTGAGGCGAGGTGGCTTTGTTTGCTTGCTTGTACTAAAAATCCGGAACTCTTGTTTTTATAAACGAATACCCCGTATCTACCGGTGTTTTTACGGTGGATATTGCCGCAAGGGGATATTGCCCCTTGTCTTTCCCTGTTGGGCGTGTTTGGAGGATACTTAGGAACGAGGAGAATCCTGGAATTCATCTAGAACCTCTACTTTTGTAGTGAAATTGAGGAGAGGGAACGTTAATAGAAACATTTACTGGTGGCAATAAAATTTCACTCTGTGGCCTCCCTGTGAGAAAAGTCGCAAAATCTTTTTACAAACAAGTATGCTTTGCATATTTTGTATGTTTCGTTACGTGTTACGCTTCGAAGTTTCCCAATAATATAATAATAAAACAAAAGGTACAGAAATCGTCTAGCAATTGGCTCGATCACGCTCGAAGAGTTTTTTGTAAAACGAGCGTAGGTTCAACGACGAATTTTTAGGTGCAACGACAGATTCCTCCGCAGAAGCGCTCCAGAAAATCGTTCTTTCGACAAGCAATCGGCCGTGAGATTACTCGTTCGAGTCCCGATCGCTCCTGACGCTCAAATTACTCGGAAGTTTGCCATTGAAATCGAACTTCCGTTACTTCTCCCTCGCGACAAACATTTGCACGAATTTCCACCAAGGAAACCGTTGCGTTGGTGGATTTCCTTTTTTTTCTCTGTTTCTTTTCTCTTTCTTCCTCCCGTTCGTTCTGGTGTGTCGGATTGAGACAACAAGCAGACATTATCGGTAGATCTCTCGACTTTGGGAAGAAGAATCGTGACAGCGCGGAGCGGTAGTCGTGAACGCGTCGCCGACCCGTCGATATTACGATTAATTGGCTCGTAAATTTTCACCCCGGGGAGTTCTTGGAAGTCCCGAAGGATAATTTATATATTCCTCGGGCCCGACCTAGTCCACACCTGGCACTCTCAGCAGCCGCTTACCTGAACCGAACGGATCAGACTGCGTCGCGCCATTTTTCAACGCCGACTTCTTCCTCTCGTTCCATCGTTGCGAAAATTTTCAGAGATTCGCGGAAAAATATTTCCCTCCGTTCGTTTCACGATACGCGCGTGTAACGTGCGAAAATTATATTGCAAACTGTTCGATGCGCACGCGACAGTTGTTTAGCGAGCGAAAGAAATCTTTGCTTTGCATGAAATGTAAAGTCGAGTTTGTTAAAACACCTGTAGCCTATTTGTCATATCGTAGAATAGAATCGTATTGAAATTTTCGCGAGTAATTTTCATATCTTCCCGTGGAAGATCATGGACGGAATTTTCGAATAATTTTACGACTGTGAGAAACACAGCTGTACAGCTGGTCTTAAAAAGAGAAAACTTTTTCGATCTTTGTGAGTGACGTTCAAAAGAGAGCACTCGAAGAATCTATCATCTATCATCGTCTCAATGAAAATTGAGATTTACAAGGATTGCAAATTTGTAAAAGTAATATATTCCCTTAAGGAGGGAAAGAAAAAAACACTTTCCCTCTTTTGTAGTACATAAAAATCCTCAACATAGAAGAATTTTAAGTAACTTTTAAATAACTTTCTATCTGTAAGAAGCAGTGTACATATGCTTCTTTAACTACCAGAAGAAAACTGCCATTTAAATTTCAGTGTACATTCATTAAATATTAAATTTAATTTGTATTAAATCGGCACGAACTTTCCGGACAACCCAATACATTCTCCCCTCAGTTTGAGAATATTTTCAATCTGTAAAATTCCCCCGCAGCGTGGAAAAATCGCGTAATTTT
This sequence comes from Melipona quadrifasciata, assembly GCA_001276565.1. Taxonomy (NCBI): domain Eukaryota; kingdom Metazoa; phylum Arthropoda; class Insecta; order Hymenoptera; family Apidae; genus Melipona; species Melipona quadrifasciata. Next base: position 2,621,748 of record KQ435896.1, read on the forward strand.
ATGCTCGAGAGAGAAGCAACGCGATAGCACGCTTCTTCAACTATCGACAGAAAACTTAAAAAGTAAACTTTCGCCCCTTCGAGCAGCATCGTGGGGGGGCGAAGAAAAAAAAAAAGAAAAAAACACTCGAGGAACGTGCGTGCCCCTAGTTGGAAAATATCTTTAAGGAGTTTCGAACAGCGTTCGAGGAATCGCTCGATGAGCCTGAAACTTGAAAGCGAGTGCAACGAATCGCGCGTAACACACCTTCCCGCCCGAGTTCCGCATCCGTCAGAAAGTTGGCGACCGGGTAGGGGGAGAGGGTTCCAAACGCACCCCATCCGTCGAGCAAACTCGAAGATTTCAGCACGGCAGAAACGCCGCGGGAAAAGAACTTTCCTCGCGATAATTCATCGGTAGGATGATCGCGACGCGGCTGTCTGCCAAATCAAGTGTAAAACGCGAGGTAATTGTCAACGCGAGAGGGTTCGCTCGGTTACGGCGACGCAAGGGTGCCCGCAGACGAGATTAGGGGGTCGAGCGCGGCACGTCGAATGTTTATAAGCTCATCGTCGTTCGATTTTCACGGCTATCGGTGCACTCTGAGGATTCGATTTGCGCGCATCCACGTGGAATCGATACGGGTATTTTTCAAACTCGCCTCGCGCGTTCCGTATTTATTTCGTTAAACGCGTATCGTGGCAAATTCGCAACGTCTCAAAATACGCACGTACGCGGAGTTTTCCGACTCTATTATAAACTGAGTACGTGTGTAAATGTTTGTGAAATGAACGTGATAATGATTCGGGAAGCTAAAATATCCAAATTTATTTCCAGTTGCGGAAATCAATATTGACATAAATATTAGCGTTAATATGAGGGAATTTGACGTGAATTTGATATTATAACATCGTTCTAATTAGTTAATACTTGATGACTTTAACAAAGTAGGTAACAATCATTTAGATGTTTAATTTAGTTGAATTTTATTACTAATATATGTAGAAGATGGTAACCACTAAATTGTAATAATTCTGCGTAAATTATTGGGAACATTTACAACTCAATGATATGATTTGTCGATCAATATTAATGTCGCAATTGTTAAACGTGAAGAAAACAGCACTAGTTTAAACAGTCAGTTGCTTCATTAGTTCTATTCTACTTCGACAACCCAAAGGGAGCATCGAAAGATATCGCACTCGGCTAAAATACCACTAAAAAGTTGTAAACTTCACATTCATTTCTCAAAATAAATGCTTTTCACTCGGCAACGTTGTCGTCGATTAATAAAACACGCGACGCTTTGACCAAACCATGTGCTGCTAAAATTTCATTTATCCATCTATCGGATTAATTTACTCTATTAAGTTCACCCTTGGCCGACACCTTCTTGAACGCAGGCATTTCACCTCCCCTAAACGACGATGCGCCCCACAAGGGGACGCGGGGAAAAAAGAAAAAAGCGAAAGCGCCATAGGCGTTATTCGAGCGAATTCCCAATAAAAAGATCGACGAGCTAGGTTGACTTCGACCGGCTGGGAATCAAGATCAAGAGGCGGCCGAACAATCGTGGCGCGTTTCTATGAAGTTCGTCGGGGGTTGAATAGAATTCGCGATGAAAAGGACGCACGCGTACGCGCGCTCGCGCGCGCGAGCGAGAGTTCGGCCCTCTCTCTTCGTCTTCCTCCTTTTCCCTTCTCTTTTCCCCTCCTTCTTTTCCATTTTCTTTTTCCTTTTTTTTTTTTTTTTTTTTTTCGGGAAAAGCCGGGACCGCGTCGCGTTTTTCATACGGTCCTCGATAGAGACGGCCGTAAGTGCATTCACCGTGCAAATCGGGTTGCCTCGAGAGTGCAACAATACGCAACAGGTGAGGAGGAGAGATCGGGGACGCGTTCAATGGCAGGTGAAGTTTCCTTTCGAACAAGAATAAGTACTCGAGATTGTGCCCGATCCGATTGCCTAAGAAGTTGCTCGCGGAAACGCTTCCCTTATACTTTCCATCCCCCCCCCCACCCCTATTTTGTAATAAATATCCAGCTCGGACAAATGTTTTCCGAGGTGACTCCCTTGCGACACGCTTGGATTTTTCGTCCATTTCCAGCAAATACAGTAATTCGCGAAAATATTCGCAAAACATTTTATTATTAAATATAATTTCCTAATAATACCGTCAAGGAAATGCGACCCACAAATTTTCTACAGAATTTTTGGACGAGTGCGAAATTCAGCATCTCGATATTAATAACACGGTACAACAGACCGCAAACTTTCCAAAAAATCGACAGAGGTAATTTCTGGTCGTCACCGAAAAGTCTCATTCTACAAAACAATATTCGTAGCTCGTAAACTTCCAGCAAAACAAAGTTCTTGACCCAGGAATTACACACAAAATCCCACAGAGCTAATTTGCGGCTGCCTCTGAAAACTTTTGTGCTGCGTGTGGATGCGGAATATGTTGAATAACGGATTGTGGGAATGGGGATTCGGAGGAACTTGAATTGGAATGGGATGCTGGATATAGAATATGAGATTCGAAGTATACAGGACACGCAGTCTGGAATATGATACGCGATACGAATGTGTAGAATGTGGGATACAAAGTGTGTGACGTGGAATGTGGGAATATAGCACGCAAGATATGGAACACAAGTCCCACGAAGAAAATTTTGGACAGAGCGTATGGAATATGAGCGTAGGAATGCAGAATAACAGAATACGGTGTGTAAAATGAGAAATGGGATATTGATCGTGTGATATCGAATGTAGGATATGAAATAAGAGACGGGACACAGAATACGGAATATGGGACATGGACTACAGAATGGGATATAAGATTCGGAATATGCGATACGATATACCGAATACGAAATGTGGAATGTAGGGTATGGAATATAGAAACGTGATGTATGAAATATACGGTACGCAAGATGCAGAATGTGTGAGACGTGAAACATAATTTCCACAAATTTTTATACACTCGGCTGTACGTTTCAAAAACCGGACCATAAATTTCCGGGCCAACTGCGTCCAGCTCCGGACAAATGTTTTCTCCGCGGTGTGGAATCGTTTCTTGATTCTTTCATCGGTTTTGATAAATCATTCTCGTTACCGCGAAGAAAAACTCGAGCCGGAGAGAAACAAAGAGGATGGAATATTGGGGGCAAAGGGCACGAAAGAATGGAGCACCTGCGCGAGCGAGGATGTTGATGCATCTGTCGACGTTAATTAACCGGCCATTAATTATCTGGAATGAACCAATTAGAAAGATGGTCTTGCTTCGGTCTGTCGTGTCCGACTCGAGCAATCTGTTCGGAGAGCCTCGCTTTTATTAAATTATTCGATATGAAATGGACGTGAAGTCAGTTGGAACTCGACGACTGAAAGTTCTGTTGAACAGTACTTTCCGAACGTCGATGAAAGTAGTTCTGTGTCATCAACCGTTGAGTGAATTTGTCATGAACAAATTTGGAATTTTCGAAAAACTGTCGAAAGAGAAGGGACAATCTGTTTGATAAAATAACGAAAAAAAATCAAGCAACGAGTTTCAATCATTGCAGAGGGGAAACTTTACTCTTCAAGACTAAAGTGAAGGATTACAGGTTCGAGGAAAATCTTTCAACGATCAATTTGTTACAATTTTTGATTTTTCGCTACTGCTGCGTAAAGTGAAAATATCTTGAAGAGGAACATTTGATCGATGCTACTTTGAAACTTTCGGGAAGCCTTGAACGTTAATTGTCAAAAATTTGATTACTCCATCCAACTTCGATCTATCTCGATCTGACACAATGCTGTAAGTTAATGGAAAGTCTAGAGGGATTCTTCAACCTCCCTGAATATTATCGAAAATGCTGACGCACCGAGCATTATAAATACGCGTAACGCGTAAGTGTTTTATCGGGCGCAAAACATTCCTCGGACATCTATAAGTGTCCGAGTCGTACGTTTGAGAAATACGAGCGAAGAAAACAAGGATCTTGAAAGAATATATTCGTCTCGCGTCACACACGTTTTTTTCCATTTATTTCTTTTCCTCTTTTTCTTTTTTTTTCTCTCTCTTTTTTTCCAAGTATGATAATTTATGACAGATGCTCGCTCAGAGACGCTGTCACGCTCGGATCTAGACAGATTCTCGTTTCCTCTCCGTGACACGGATAAACAAGCGGAGAATGCAAGAAAAATGCGCTCGAACGTGCGAGATGCATAATCGATTACCCACGATCCATGACAGATTCCTGGATCGTTTCCCTTCCCACGTGAGGCCGGTACAGAAAGAATCGTAGATTTCCATTTACGATTATTCATCGTCTTTTGTTAATACTGAATTTTAAAAAATTGAGAAAAATATGTCGCGCGACGCAGACGTGACGAAGTTGCGTCGGAAGTTGCGGCTTCTCGATTAAGGAGTACCATTATCAGTATAAATTATGGGAAAACTAGTCCCGTTGATTAGATATATTTTAATGGTTTCGATGGTTGAAGAATTTCGTTCTCTTCGTATTTGTTAAACAAATAAAAGTTCGAGTTTAATAAATATTCATTTGTGATATTTAATTGTGAAATTAAAATTCTTTTTATATTTACAAAATAAATGGAAGTTTCACATCTGCGTCTAAACGAATGTAAAAAAGCTGCAGGTCGCGTCCCAAAAATTCCGAAATGGAGAGAGAAAAACCTCAATCCGCAAATTTCATTCTCCGTGTAATTTCATTGACGGCCCAAATTATCCCCGACATAATCAACCCTTTTCAAGCTGGTGCACCAAAGATGCTCGATCCCTTATCGCATTGAAGAATCAGGCTCCTCTAATCAGTCACGAGATCACCGGGCATTGATACAGCAGGAAGGAGGGGCACAAAGGACAAATTAAACAGTTCCATCGCCGGAGAATTTCAATAGCCCTCCCTCCGGCTGTACACCGTCATTATCTGTCCATCGTAGTTTCCTCGCCCTTTCGTCGGGACGTCTCGTAATCGGCCGCGAATCAAGACGGACCGAGCTGAGGGTTGCCGCTGCGCCACCCTCCGCCGCGCGAAATATCCACTCCGTCGACGCGGAGGAGGAAGCTGGCTGGACTCGAGGACGGAAGCTGAATCTTTTGAAACGAGCGTGCCACGCTGGAACGACCGTCCTGGAAACCGGGGATCGCCTCTCACAATTCCTTTCTTCGAATCGTGGCCCAGTGACGCTTCTAGGAAATTTTCCCTTCCTGCCGGGGCGCGTCGTCTTAGCCGGGCGGGAAAGAGGGTGCTCGATTTTCTTGCGGGAATTGGCGCGATTACCTGCGTCGCAAGACGGCGTTTAAAGGAGAGACGATTGATTCGGGAGGAGTTTGAAGACTTTTCAATTTGGAAGATCACTTGTTTGATTGTCAACGCTCTGTTCGATCTTACTGTCGGATTTGACGAAAGTGTTATCTTCTTGAATTTCGTTGGAAGCAAAAGTTTCCGCACGAAATTAGCGTTTTATCGAATATTTTCAACACTGAAGTTTCCATCGGAAGCATTAGAGTTGAGGAAATGGAAAAACTTTATGGCACAAGCTTCTACTGATACATTTTACGAAAAATCTTTAAAAATACGATCATTTTGATCACTTTTGGTATTTTAATAATCGATAACAACATAAAAAAATAGCTAATAAACTTATCTTCCAAACCTGTAATTCTGAAATGAAAGAAAATCTCACGATCTTTCCGAAATAAAAAATAGAAAAAAGGAAAGAATGCCCGGTAAACGTGTCAGCTTTCCATTCAGCGGCGAATTTCGCGCGAAAAACGGGGTCGCAGGAAGCGGCGCGCGACGGGGTGGTGGTTACCAGGCTAGAATACTGCCGTGAGAAAGCGAAACGCGTTCTACCTGCACGTGCGGTTGCCCGGTCCGTGAGGAGGGCAAAGAGAGAGAGAGAGAGAGAGAGAGAGGGGGGGAAAGAGAGAGAATTCGAGGGGTGTGGGTGCACGGCTCGCGAGCTCCAGGAAGGGTCCAGGGTTTGTCATGGTCGTGGCACAGGACGTTGTTGCAATGGACGGGCCCCGACAGAAGGAATCCGGCCCACAAAAGATTCCGCCACGAACCACCGCCACCTCCCTCCTCCCTCCATTCATTCGCCCTCGACTCAATGTAGATTTTTCCCATAGGTAAGATCGAAAAAACAGCGAGTGGGGCGAGCGAGATGTAAGAGAGGAGCTCTGGTTGGGTCTGAACTGCAGGTAAGGAGAGGGCCAGGAGGCTAGATGGCAGGCTGTGCACGCACAGCAGCATCCGGAAATCTCTACTTACTCGAGACATTCAATGCTCCTCCAACCCCCCTTTCTCTTTCTTCACCTACGACCAGCCTCTCCCCCTTCTCTCTCTCTCTCTCTCTCTCTCTCTTGTTTTATTCTCTCGTTCTCGTGTACGCTCGTTGTTTCTCTCTAGGCTGGTTCCACTCTATAGGAACCTACTTTTGTATAGTTATTACCGGATCGCGGGCGAATCTCGCAGGCTAGATCCGATCTACGCGGGTTCGGCTCTTCTACCTACTTATCCTATCCGTCCCGTCGCCCACTAGTTCGCGTCTCGTTCCTCCTCCTCCTCTCTCTCTCTCTCTCTCTCTCTTCTCTCTCTCCTTGGTGCTTCTTGAAGGGGGTCGGCGCTTTTGCGAGAGAGAGAGAACCCCTTCTTCCTGATCGATCGATTTCCTCAACAGGGCACAGGGACGCGCGCTTTCTTTTTTCCCCTTCTTTCTTGTTTCTTCGATTCGAAAGGAATTCGTCTTTGTTGGCAGCGAGGCGCTCGAGATCCCGGGGATCGATCGATCTCCTCGAGATAGCGCTCCCATTCGAGCTTTGTTTCGCGGTTTCTCGGAAGCCCTCGATCTCCCCGATGCTTAAGGCGGCCAGTTCTCCACCGCTTTGTGGACGATCGTTGAATCTCCGTGTTCTTTAACCCTCTCCTTCTTTGTTTCTCTTTTCTTCTCCTCCCTTCGTGAGCTTGCAATTCAAACGGGAAAGGCAAATTTCCCTTTTATCGAACGATAGTGGACATTTGTCAAATTATGGGATTGTTTCTTTTTTTTGGAAGTGATCTTTGGTGCTGGTTGGCGTTTTACCCTTTCGAGAGTGATCATTCTTCCCCCAAGAGGGACAGTGAGACGATGGTGTAAATTGTGATACGAATTTTCGTTCTTCGGAGAAATCACATCTGACGTCGTGTAATGCTAACGTTCAAAGTTTATTAAAATGGTGGAGTTTTAAGCGGAAATTTCAATCTTCCTCAAGACGTTTGAACTTGTAATATTTTAAAAAAGGAAATGTATCTTCACTTTCCCGCTCGCTGTACGACATAAAAATCATCTTTTGGAAAGAGAAGAACGATGGACCAGCCTGTTGAAAATGGAGGCTTTTTCGACGATTTTCTTTTCCGATTGCTGACGATCGTACTTAGACAGGCCACTCGACAAAGCTCGAATCGTTTTTCCTTCCTCTTACGTAACGACGGACGCGCAGGTAGCGTTGCGCAATCGTTGGCTGCTCGTTAGGAAAAATAAAAGGAATTTTGCGTGGCTACGCGAGCAAACAAACGCTCGAGCGACGTTGAAACACGGCGTTTCACCACTTGTCGAAATAAATTACCGCCACGCCCGTTGGTAAATGGGCGTGTAAGCGGCTTCACCCTGGTCAAAGACTCCACTAGAAACAGACGTACAGCTCTGATCGTAATTATCCAGGGAGGAAGAAGACCTCTCCGCCCAGTATCTCTCTCTCTCTCTCTCTCTTCCTCTCTCTTCTCCTTCTCCTTCTCTGTCGTCGCGACTCGTCTGCAACGCGCGAGCCTAACTCACTAATCTCACGTCTCGCGAGAGATCGGAGTACAGGGAGGTGAACGCAAAGGTCGTGGATAGTTGCATCGTCGCAGAAGATCATGAAACAAGAGTTTCTGCGCGTCTTCTTGTTTTGTTTATTAACTGCGTCCATCACGCCCGCTCAGCTTTTTGAACAATTAACGTCGCGGATTATCCGAGTTGTTGATGCTCAGTCGCAAAGTCGAGTGATCGATTATTTTATTATGTATATTTATTCGATGAAAGACACGATATATTTTATTGATATTAACAGGCGATCTTGACGAGATTTTGCTGTTTACTTCGTCTCCGAGCTTCGCTCGTTCGATTTTCAAATTTCATCCCATTTTGACGAAAATTTGGTAGGATCCAAAGTTTCCACCGTCGCGGGAGGAAGATATTCCCAGGTACGCGGTCGCGAAGGAAATCCAGGGCATTCCGTGCGCCAGGGGAGGAAATATTTTTATTGGGACGATTGCGGCTGACGTACGAGGGCTCTTCGGGCTCGCTGGGATCCACGGTCGCTCGAGTGCCCTGATTGATTCTCCTCCGTCGCGGGCTTCGAGAAAAATCCAAAAGTAATTCCCGAAAAAAACCCTCCTCCGTCGAACATTCGCTCTTCTTTTTCCCTTTCTCTCTTTTCAAACAGAGTCGCGCAGAAAAGAAGCTTCCGGCGGTTAAATTTCACTCGATGGAAGCTGCGTTCATTTCAGGTTGTTAATTCGACGTCGCGTCGCAAGTTTTTATCTCACAAAGAAAACCAAAGGAAAATGCTTGCTTCTGCGCGGCAGTAAAGTTCTTGAAGACGTGGTGACTTGATGTATCTGTCACTACTAAAATACACTCTTCGTTCGCGTTCTTTTTTTCAGCAGAAACAACGCACTTATGATTTAAACAATATTATAACTTGGAAGCGTAACAGAATTCCTGTAATTAATTTATGCCGACTAAAATTTGTTTTTTACATTTACGTTGCGACGAATGTGAAATACTTTTGCGAGCAACAAACACACGTCAGAGTGCGGAGAAATTGGCGTTGCAAACAATGCGTAATAGCGCGTTAATGATTTTTATCAGGACTCGCTTACTTGGATTCGAAAAAGTAGCAAGGTCACAGGAACGTTCAATTTTCTTCTTTCAGAAGCGAAAGATAGATGATACGGATTTTAATTAACAGGAGGAAGGACGCGGGGTCGAGGGGAACAGAGCGCGAGCCGATCTTTGTTAAGAGAGATTTAGACACAGCCTCCGCGTTATGCCACATTAGCGCTCCTCGGGATTCCGGTTTTTCAATACGGCCAGTCATCCTCGAAGAATCGGCAGACAATGTGGCGGCAGCCCTCTTCCTCGTCGCTGGACCCTCGTAAGTAGCGCGCCCTCTTTATCTTCCCTCCTCTCTCAGTCGGGTCAGTAAAATGAAAAAAAAAAAAAAGAAAAAAAAAGAAGAAGGAGAAGAAAGAAAAAGGTGGAAAACTTTGGACATGCGTTTCCCCAAAGACTTGGAATCCCAGCATCGTGTTTAATCGCGGGGAAACCGAACTGCGCTACTGATCGATTATTTCAGCCCTTGGTCCCTCGAATTCAACATTTTCACGTGGCGTGAACACGGAATTCTGCTCGAGCAAGTGTAGATTAAATATCGAACATTGAGTCCTCGAAATCAGTAAACTATGGACAAGTGTTGAAGTTTTTAATCGGTACAGAATTAAATTGCTTAATTTTATTATCGTTAATCTGTATAGTGGGAAAATGTAGAGTACAAAATTAAGGCAAATGATCCAGAATCTAACGCTGCTCTCGTACGAGCAGTTTGGCGTTTCAAAGAAATCTCGCGTTTGTCGAACAAATCCTAGACTCGAGTCGAAGCCGAATAATTGCGCGTAAAATGAAATAACGCTATGGAGAAATCGGCGGCCAATTTACGACGCGCAACAACTGGCTCTGGCGATGGAATCGAGAAACGACGATGGAGCAGATGCCTGACGGATCACCGGAAGGCGGTGATTTTATTCGTCCCGAGCGGTAAAAGGTGAACGGTGGCGCAAAGGCGGGGACCCGTTGGGCGGCTGCGTCTGCCAAGGCTTGTGTAATTATGTGCGAGGATAGAGTAACATGTCGGACATTCCAGCAGCCACCGGAGTCAGAATCCACCCTCGCCAGTTGGCCCGTTGAACTGAATAGCTAGCTAATGAACGCGAAGCCTCCAGTCTGTCAGTGCCGCACGTCCACCATGGGGAATGATCATTGCTCGGCCGAGGACGAAACCGATGCGACGCAACGCGAAACCCACGGTCTCCAGCCATAGCCAGCCATGGACTGTGAATCATCGTCTCTCGACGAGCGGTCGATCTTTTCGGTAAACTGTTCGATTCCGCCGATACACGCGAACGACTCTATTGATTTCAATCGTTGCTCGAATTAGAGAACCACGCTGCGAGACTCTCTTTTGATCGGACGATCGAGAGCTCTTTTGAACGATCTGTGAACGAAGTTTGATGGATTTGAGATGTTACAGATTAATTGATTTTTTGTAAATTTGTGGTTCATGTGTGTGGTTCATGGCTTGTAGATTTTCCGTATTTTTGTTACGAAATTGGTCCATTTCAATTGTGAAATTAGTTCCGTGACGCGAGGTTTGATGAAATAAGAATAATTCTATGTTTGATTCAATGCAAGTTTGTGGTCTGTGTTTTGATCAGCTTTAAATGTATTTTGTCATTTAAATTTGTAATGGATATCGCAATCACCATAATTGTGAAGGGGAAAAAAAAAATAGTTTTCTCAAGCGGAATAATTGAGTGAGTGGAATACTCAGAATCGTTACTTATTATCTTGTTATTTTCTTCTGCAGTCGATAGATATATACTCCTGATCGTAGATAAGTGTTGAAGCATCTACTCTACGTTACATTTGTCAGTGTTTGTCGTTATGCAAAGCACGTTCGACGCAAGGATTTATAACAAAGTAATTGGAAAATAAAGATCGAATATACGTATCGCCGACAGTCGTCGTTGTTGGAAATTTCAACTATCACAATTAAATACATCATTCGTCAACAGCTATCGATTATAGTTACTGACTAGTCGCGGTAGTTTCTCTATCTTATCTATATCTCGGCTGTCGATCGAAAAGAAACAATCTATCACGTTGGACGTTTACAGGCTTCGTTCACGTATTCCTTTTTTCCTTTTCTACATTATTTTCATGATATTCAAAGTACCATTCCATTTCTAATTTGTGATAAACCAGTGACACGCACGTCGGATCTTATCGTGCCACAATTAGTTCCTTTTCGAAGGAACAAGATCTCGAAGCCAATTTCTCATCGTATCTGTATCTAAAAATACAAATTTGCGCCAGTATTCGTTTGCGATATTACATCTTGAACGACTTTCCGTATCAAGAAAAGGAGAAGAAAAGAAAAAGAAAAAGAAAGAAAGAAAGAACGAGCGAGCGTCGACACACGTACGCCGATAGGCCGGTGCGATGTATATCGGTCTCTCGGTACAATTTCAATTTTCCTATCTTCCCCTCCGGGTCGGGTTGGTTTCTCTCCCCGATTCGATGGGGGAGCCAGAAACGACAAGGGGGGAGGGGGCAGGTGGGGCTGGGAGGGTGTAAGATTCGACGTTGGATAGGCGAGAGTTAGGCCCGCGTCAGGCGGCTTCTCCTTCTCGGCCTGTCACTCAAATCCTTCCTCCCTTTTCACCTCGCGAGCCTCTCTCCCCTCGCCGGTTCTCCAGTTCGCTCGTCGACGTGCAAACTCTCTCTCTCTCTCTCTCTCTCTCTGCCTCCCTCCCTCTCGCCCCCTCGGCCACCCTCTCGCGCACGTTCCTCGGCAAGGGCCACCCCCGCGGACTCGGTAATTGAATTTCACGAGTTGGTTACCCAAACCCCCTAGGTTTGGATCCTAGCCCCCATCCTGCACTCAGTTCCTCGGCCGTCTCGTGGGCTGTTCCAGCAGCCAGGGGCTGCGACGTTCCCGATGCCGACGCTGCTGTTCCCGCGTGCACCCAGGGGTCTGCCAACCCACTTGATGCCCGCTTAATGTCGTATCACAACATTGATTACGACACCGTCGCGCGATTGCCCGCAAGAATGCCTCTTGCTCTCCCGCCTTTCCCGCCCAGTGATTTCTGATTGTCGCGGTGGGGGAGCTTTCCTTCACCGAATTTTACCAGTGGCGATGACAACGGGTTTCGCCGGTTCCCAAGCAAGGATCCAACAGCGTTGCTAGATCGTGAACCGTCGTAGTGACGAACTTGAAATTCTCGGAAATGATGCATTTCAATCGCTCGATATATTCCATGTCCGAAATCCGAAATCCCTTCTGCGAGAGAAATTTTTCGGCACTGTTTTTACAGTTAGAACTGTGCACAGGAAATTGAACTGGAATAGAACTCGACCCGTGCAGAGAAGGTAGGATTTACAATGGAAAACTGAAACTTGTCGAAACGTTTAATTTTGAATGAAACGAATTCCAATCGTTTCGACGGTCAGATCGTCGTCAAAGTCAAACGCTTTTCCCCGTCCATAAATATCGACCAAGGACAAGTCGATATTTATTCGAGAAAGGCAGAGCTGTCGCGTTCGAGCCAGAGATTTAACGAAACTGGAGCTGATTTTTCACGAGTCGTGCGCGTCTTGCTTGTTTGCGTCCATCGCCGATTTCTCCCCGAGCCCCGATTTCTCTTTTTGTCTCTCCTTCTGTCTACCCGGAAGCCCGTTTCATCCTGTTCCTTCGGCGAGCCATACATCGAACCCGAGGTTTTTCACCGACCCTTTCCCGCCGATAATAATTTTAAAAAAGGGGGACGGCTCGGGGAGGGGGACGGGTGGTCCTCGAGGTGTCGAGCCGAAGACGAATTATCGTCGCGTGACGCGTACTCTTATTTATAGTCGACCCCCCCTCTCCCCACAGCATCAACCTTCCTTCCCTTTTTCCAAACGCCGCGTTCGAATGCATCGGCGATTCGTAGATTCGCGAATAAATACATAAATCCATCCACTTGTTCGTTGAATTGTCGTCTGATGAAAAATTAAGAATCCGCGTGATATTAAGTACGACTCGTAACGTAATAAAAATGTTTAGAGTCTGTGGGTCTGGAAATGGAAAACTTGTGCAAAATGTTGTCACACTTGAATGCCGATTTCTTGTAGTTGTGACTTTTAAAAGAAGCGGAGAAATATAACGATGAATATTCCGAGAGATGTTAGATTGCAAAATTAAACTTCAACGCTGTTTTAAATATTCGAGTTTCAAAGTTGAAAAATCTTGAGTAGACGTAATTCGACAACCAGGGTCCTCTTTGGTAATAATTTAATCACTGTACTTTGTACTTTTACACTAAACTTTTGCTCATTTTCATTACATCAGGTCGTAAACCAAATTCCAGCGCGTTGATGCGTAAATTGGATATTTAGAACAGCGTCTAATTTCTGCTGAAAGTTAGTTTACGATCCAGTCGGTGAATTATATCACTCGAATTAGAGCTCGAAACAATAATTGTTTACGATACTTTCTAAACATAATTTTTAATTTCAAATCTGCTCACGAGATCAAAAATTCCGCTGCCGCAGATAGAATTCAAACGTCGTTAATATCGATCGACAAATCATTGTGCAAGCTTAAATTAAATAAACCGGGCACTCGAGACCACCCCGCAGCGTTGGCTAAACCCCGCGACGAGATAAAACTGGCTCGACGACAGAGCAAAAGAAGAAGAAGAAGAAGAAGAAGAGGAGGAAGAAGAAGGGAAAGATAGAGTTCGCGATGGAACGCGAACTCTCCTCCGGCAAGAGGAACGTTAAACGACAATCTCGACGTCAAACGTCGACGTTCAGGAAGCTGGGAGAAGGCGTCCTCCTCCTCCTCCTCCCCCGCCGGCCTCCTTCTCGTCATATTTAATAACCCACGCGCACACACGCTCACGATGGTCCACGTACGGGCATTAAACTCGGCCGAGTGCGGAGGTTCGTTACGTACAATGCACCGCTGATTGACCAACCAGATCCGCCCTGAAGTGGCGCACGGTTGCCGTCGCAATATCGGATCACACCGTTGCCCCAATTGTCAGCGCCGCTATCTTTCCTCCCCCTTTTCGTATTTTCGCCGATGGGGCCCCGATTCCTTCGCTGTCGTCCGATTTGTCGCCCTGCCTTTCCACCGCCGATTTCGATTTTCACTCGCCCCTTTCACGCTCGCCTCGAGAAAGGGTTAACCGAAACCTCTATCAACGAACGAATAGACGCAATAAAATGTAACGAAGTGTCAAAATACTGGTACTGACGTTGACGATAATCTTGCTCTACTCGTTCGACATTCTTGTTCAATCAATTGCTCTTTGGTGTTGCTAGTTTCTGTTCTTCCATCTGCAGATTAACACGACAATAATTTAATAACGAGGAGGAAAAATATTTTCCAACGTGTCTTCTAGTTCAAACGTCAAAGACGAGCGCGATTTTCGGTGCGACAGGTTTTTGTTTAGTTGCTGGACGAAGCACGTTGTGTTTCTGTTTCGAGAAACAATTCCACCTCGGGGAAACCAGCACGATCGCGAACAAAAAGCGGAAGAAAAAGGAGAAGAAGAGGAACCGAGAGATAACCGAGCCAGGGCTATCCAATCATCCAGCCAGCCGCGAAGAGGGCGGCGATCGTCCGAATAATATTTCCACGTGCAGAGATCCACTTCGCGAGGGGGGAGAGGCAAAGTTCCCCGGCGTTCTGGCTCGGGGCGGGAAAAACCGCAAGGGAGGACGCAGGGGGAAGAGGAAAAGGAAAGAAAAAAAGAAGAAGAAGAAGAAAAAGAAGAAGGGAAGGAGAAATAATATCTCCGTTAGCTCGCCATCCGTGAATGTAGGACTCAAGATAGCACGAACCCGAGGATATTTTTTTCTCTTCGCGGCTAAATGGGTCGGCTGTCTTGAGTTCGCGGATTCATCTTGCGGATTCCTTTCAGGATGCAAGCGCGGCCTATTCACCGAACGGGTCGAGACGAAGGGATATATGCTCGCGCGGCATTTAAAATCCTCGACCACGGCCGGCGGAGATCTTTTGGATCAATTGGCTGAAAAGCGTTGCTTGATTTCCTCTTTTTTCCCCCTCTCTCTCTCTCTCTCTCTCTCTCTCTCTCATTTCTCCCCGATTCCGGGACCGTATTATCATATTCATCGGTTCAACCCCTCGAGACTCGGTCGTTTCCTCTCGTCCTCTCCATCTTCGTTCATCGAGGACCGTACAATTAATTCGGACCGAAATTTGGATCCCCGACGAGGATCGTTGCGCGCCAGGCAGCTTTTCTCCCGCGCTTTCTCGCGGCAAGGAGAGCACGTCCAGCGCGAGAACGGCTAATCAACCGGAAGAATCCGTGCACGCACGGATCAGATTCGTACACGTTCTCGTTGACGATTACCGCGTTCGGACGGACTCATACACGCTTCCAGCTCGATTCCTCGGCAACGAAAACACCACTCGAGCGTCTTTTTCCAAGACGATTCCTAAGACGAAGAAGACTAGGCGCGGCGACGAATCGCGAACGTCCTCCTTTCCTTGTCCCATTGAAACAACCCTCGACCCGCTCGCCCTTTCCACCGAGCCACCAACGAATAATTATTTCGATTCTACGAAACTGCTCGCGTTTCCTCGCGAACTCGTCTCTTCTTCTTACTACCTCCCCCCCCTCCCCCCTTCGTGGCAGCGTGTAACCGCCAATCGCGATTCAACCCTCCTCGGTCATTCGCTGAGGGAACACTCTCAGCCGCGTGCTTTCTTCATTCATCTTCCGCGGATCTTCCTCCTTCTCTCGATTCCTTCGGCTATCGGGCTACTCTGTCTGGCAAAGGGAGAGATCGGTGCTGGAACTGAGAGAGAGAGAGATGGAAGAGGAGAGGGAAACGAAAAGGGAGAAGAATCGAAAAGACAAGAGAGAGAGAGAGAGAGAGAGAGAGAGGAGTGGCAAAGAGGGAAAAAGAGGGACGACGGCCGACCGGACCATTGAAAGTTCCCAGGAGGCAACAAAGGGCCAGCAACGAGCTGATCAAATTATCCAATTCATTTGGATTGGCGAGCGAGCGAGCGAATAAGTGCTCGCCGTTACCAAGAGGTCCACTTCACTGCCTCTCGAGCACCATCCGCCCAAGCTATGAGACGCTATCGTCCAAATTTATGCACGTTCCACGCTCTGCCCTCCTCTCTCTCTCTCTCTCTCTCTCTCTCTCTCTCTCTCTCTTTCTGTTTCGGGACACTCGAGAGTCGATTTCCCGAGAGAAGCGACCAGCGATCAGTGAAAAACACCGCGATATCACCGACGCTGGGGCATTCTTCTCTCGAGAGAGAATTACGGAGATTCCTGGCTTTCGCAGCCGGATAAACGGATTCATCCTTTGACCGTGTGAATTCTCTCCCAAGTCGGAGAGACCAGGCCGAGAGTTTGCGGTGTGACAGACACTTGTGCGAATTTCTTGGCCGCCAGACGCGGCTGCAACGTTTGGAAATGCTTCTATACCTAAAAATGGTCCGTCTCCAAACGTTCGGAGATTTCCCGAGCCAAAAGAAAGCCTCGATTCTCCGTGAAATTACACGTTACACGAGCAAGAAGAGTCGCGAGATCAAGGTGACGATTTCGCCGATTCGTCGGGGAAATCTTTGGCAAAGTTCTCGAGGGAAAAACTGCACACACCGCGCTGGAATAAATATATTTCTGTAGGTAGATATTCTCGCGTCCCAAGGAGTACGTCATCGCGGGCAAAAACGGATCAGTGGCATCGTTTCATTCGACTCGTCGCGAGATCAATACCTATAGACGAGCCCGTCTACAGGTCGGATCGATCCAACACACACGCACGGACGGAGGAGCATCGGAGGCACGAGAAGGAGAATCGAGAGCACGCCGGAGGAACGATGGATGGCTGGGAACGTATCAAATTATCGGTTATTAATAACGCAGCGCGTTTGCCCGCCCACGTTTTCCTTTCGCGTCTTTCGCTCCAACGTCTCGATCCTGGTTAACCCTTCGTCGTTGACACGCACCGTGGAACAATCGAACAGAAGATCGATATAGGAAAAATGCTTTGTAAAAAATGTGATTCTTTGACAATTTCGCGGACGTTTTGTCGAATTAGAAATCTGTGTGCCAAGTACGAGTACGTCAGATATCATTTTTCATTCAATTTTTGTATCGCTCGATGTAACTTTGGTCAATGTCTGATCTGGTGACTCGAGTCAGCGAGCACACGTCCTAAATAGAACAAAAGTGAAGCCCGGAAAAGTCTTGGAAAAAGATTAAATTATTCAAAATGAATTTCACAGTAATCGTGCCTTGGTTGGAAATTTTGAAGCGTTGCGCTACGACGAATCGAAAGTTTATTATTAAAGAGATGAAATTCGAACGTGGGAGGGGGGCGAGGCGAGACGCGTCGCGATAGATCGCGGCGGCATTTTCTTGCCGGCGTTTCATCAGAAAATGGCGTTGTGAGACGCGTATCAAGTGCCATTCTTCGTCAGTTTCGAGATGAATCCGCGGATCCGCTGCCGCAGTCACCCGCGACAAATCCATGCTTCCTGAATCCCCGCGGAACCGGCATCCCTCCTCGATCGATCCCCATTCACGACGAGCGGAGGGACAACCGAAATATCATCGAACGCCAGCCACGGGAATACCTCTCGAAGAATGCCGCGGAGGAAAAGGAAAACACAAAGAAAAAAAGAGAGAAAGAGGGGAAAAAAAGAGAGAAATGCCCGTGAAACGGCTGCTCGTCTCCGTAGAATTCATTTTAATCATCTCCACCTTTTTTTCCTTCGCCGGGAGACTCACCTTCCGGCCACAGAGGAGAACTCTCTCTCTCTCACACTCTCACTCTCTCCTCCTCTCTTTTTCATTTCTCCTCGTCTCCTCCTTTTTTAATTTCCCAGCCTCTCTCTGTCCGCCAGTAATCACGGGCACTATCACACCGAAACCGTTTTTGATGAATTCGTCAACGAACCAGTTCGTTTCTCGGTCTCTCGCTTCTTCTCCATTCTTCTCGTTGTGTGTGTTTCTCTCTCTCTCTCACACAGTGCGAGCGCCCGCAGGCTGCGTGACCGCGAGATCTCGCGAGCCCGCCGACCTTAAGGAGAAGCCTCTCGTTCGTAAAGGATTTCACGTGCGTCCAAGACTTTGCGGTCGCTTCCAATTCTTTTTATTCCTGTACCTTCTTTCTTTCTTTTAATATACGTTTGACGATTAATTAAATTTCAAAATTATCCTTGATAGTTTGCAGCAGTGGAGTAATTAGCAAAGAGAGATTGTTCGTTCCTCCTCTATGTTTTCAGAATTACGCCCGACAATTTGAAACGGCGTAATTAATAAATACCTCGAGTTCGTCCTATTTCAATGTCTTTCTTCTTCTTTTTTTTTTCGTTCTACATTTTAAAATGTCACGCTTGGTAATTTGAAGCTTGGTAGGATAATTAGGGGGAAGAGAGAATGTGCGTATTTTGTATCGTTGATACATATTCGCAAGCAGCGACGACACGTTTCACGGTGACATTGCGGATGGCGCAAAATCGCTGGAGACTCGCCTTAAATATTGTAGGATCTCATTAAAAACGGCCGCTTCGACGCGCCGTCGAATAATGACGCTATTCCCCGCGGTGAATTCGCGCTAGCGACGGCTTGCCTTTCGTCAATAAGCCGCCGCTCAAAGAACCGTGTTAAACAATATTATTATTAAACAACGACCAGCCAGCTCTCGCATCGAGGAGGGCGGAATTATTTACAGCGATTCATCGCTCCTTTCGCGCGAAAATACCAGACCGAAGAATTTGACAAAGATTTGTGAAAAATCATCGAGATCTTGGACCACGTGAGTGAAATTGATAGACGATTTTTTAGAATTTAATAGATGACAGCATCTTGAAGAAAATTGGCTGCGAACGAAACACGCAAACAGCTGCTTATTTGTGACAGAACGTAATTTCTTTGTCGCAAAATCTGTCTCTAAAAGTTGATACGTTTCTGAAAAAATTACAACACCTTAAAAATAAAATCGCGTAATACTCTTCTTTAGTAGAGGAACACCACTTGTGAGGAATTGAATTTCAAGCTGGAATTCGCAAAACGATTCGATTTTTAGTTTGTTCGTGATTTCGATACAAGTACATTACCACATTTAACGGTCATGACGCAAAAATGAATCTAGTTTGTATGAAAAATAACAAGCGTGAACAAGTGTAATTTCCAGATCTGTACGATTCCAATTTCTAGCGTACACACATCGGCGTATCGATAAACACAAAATAGAAAAGTCATGGTATCCCCGTTGCTTGATCAAAATTTTCGACTTGGAATCCCTCGAACGTACGAAAGATTACGGTTAAAAATAGAACGGGCGGGAGAGTATCGCTCGCGAGCATCTCGAGGACGTAATATTTCGCGGAGGTGGATTTACATGGAGCCCTCGAGTCGCAGCGTGGGCGAAATCTAGACGCGTCGGCAATCAGAAACACATTATCGGACGAGAGCGGCACGGTAATACGTCCCGCTGCGCTCGGAAATATGCTCCGCTCCGCTCCGCTTTGCCCGACGCGCTCACCGAATGAAAAAAGAAAGGAACGAAGGAAAATGAAATGGGACAGAGTGATCTTTGCTATCGACGTCGAGACGCGAAACGAGAATGCCTCCGACGTCGGCAACTTTTCCGATCTGTCGGCGAGGCGAATTTATCCGACAATCTGATTGTCTAATTCCATCTCCAACTCTTTGCGATCTTTTCGGTCTTTTTTCTCTTTCGTTCGAGAACACCACGAGGAATTAGGAAATGTATCACCGACGACGTGAACTTTCGCGCTCAAGAACGGCAAAAGTTTAAACGTCTCCGAAAACGTTGAACATTTTTTTTCGTTTAGTTACGTTAAAGATCGTCCCTTTGTAAAAACCGCTTGAAACTTGTTGCTTTCACGAGTTTTATTTAACTCCGAATAACTTGGGATTAAATGACAAAAATTCAAGAAATCGCAAGACGTCGTCGTGCAATTGTGACGTTCAAGGTTCGATGAAACGGCGAAAGAAAACCGTGTCGTTGCAAAAGAGAAACTTCGGTGTTCAAGATGATAAATATAATTATGAAGAAAAATTGTTTAACGTTCTAGAAAAATTTGAATTTTACGCGACTGGAGAAATATCTTTGAGAAAAAGCTTAGAACTGTCAGAGCAGATTTAAGCTTCGCGCTTCGAAAATGTGGACTGTCATAGAACTTTTCATCGTTTATTGGATCAGTCATGTTTCTCGCAATTAAAGAAACGGAGAGCGTTTCGAGTACGAGTCTATTTTGCCGACATCTACGTTGAAAACCGACGAGTAATACCACGATTTAAATTCATCAACGACAGTTTCGAAAGAACAAAACCAAGACGTCTGTTCTTCACGTAATCGAGAATCCTAAAAGAAGGAAGAAAAAACCGAGAAAAGAGTACAAAGGAGCGCGAAAGATTTGCAAATGAAAACGATGGGACTAATTTGTCTCAAGTGGTAAACCACGACGCGAGGAAGGTCGGGACGCGACTGATTATCGAGTGCGTTCCGAAGGTTAGAAGAGACGGCGAGCAACAGAAGATGGCGGGAAGATTATACCAAGACATTTTCGAGCTCGATCGAGTTTTAGACGCGGTCGTGTATCGCGCGTGAAATTAAATAGTCGATGATTAATGGCCCTGGTTAATGCTCACCTACGGTACTACACGATTTACACGCGACCGGTTTTAAGGCTTACCTAGCAAGGTCAAAGTACCGCGGACCATTCGGCCAACGGAATCGATTAATAAACGTTGTGCTGACCGACTGATAGCTGGGTGGTAAGGCGTACGAACATTCCTTCTCTCGTTCTCTCTCTCTCTCTCTCTCTCTCTTTATATATATATAGAGCTAGAAACCGATGAGGATCACGGACGAGCAAGGTTGGTTGCGGGGTGGAGGCTCGCTTTGATTTCGCCGCCGGAAGACCTACAACTTCGATCGCGTGCAGGTGTTTGATGGACCAGCAACTCATCAACCGGTAATTTTCCATGATTGCGCACCGCGCATATTTGCAGCCACTCGAACGATATGCGCGAGAACAGAAGTTGCGCTTATCGTCGACTGACGTGATTTTCATCTGGCAATGGTAGATAAAGTAGTAGAACATCTGATGCAGTAAAATAAACAAGCGAAATGCCCGAT
This sequence comes from Melipona quadrifasciata, assembly GCA_001276565.1. Taxonomy (NCBI): domain Eukaryota; kingdom Metazoa; phylum Arthropoda; class Insecta; order Hymenoptera; family Apidae; genus Melipona; species Melipona quadrifasciata. Next base: position 2,642,745 of record KQ435896.1, read on the forward strand.
GAGACGACAGAGTAACAAGATTGATCCAAAAAAAAACTGAACGACTTGTACCTCAGTACGATTCGTCTCACTGAAAGGCCCAGAAGTAACTATTCCGATTTTTTGCCACAAAATCTTATCGATATGCAAGTATTTGAAAACAAATTACAGGCGCGATCGCTCAGTAACAGACGACGCCACTCCTACTCGAGGTCCATCCCACGCCCCCTCACAAATCAACCAATCGCTAATTTTCGTTGCATCAGCGTTGCACCTGAAGAGGCCCTACTAAAATCACTTTCAGTGATAAAATTTCAAGTCGTTCGTCCGGCTCAATTTGAATCTACCAAGATTTTTTTGAGGAAAGATAGAAATTCTAGAATATCTGAGACGATGTGGAACGGTTCAATTTCGTTACACGCGATTGGCGAGAGTTTTAAATTTTCTCAATGATTTTACACTGTCAAGCACAAAGGTTGTTCGTACTCTCAAGCGAGGCAACGGTTCTCAAGAAATTTAACAACAATTAAACTTGCTATTAAACACAAAAATAATCCACACGTGCAATAATACAATCGCTCACCGAAGGCGCAAGTTTCTCGCAGCGGCAGTTCAGCGGCGTCGCCTGCGAACAGGAAAGAAAAATTGGAAGGTCAGTTGGGATGTTTCTGCTGTGGACGGAAAGGGGAGGAGAGGATGCTTCGGGGATGAAAATTCGCAAGGTTACGGTGTCTTTTGGAGCGTGATCTGTTAAATATCGTGTCAGGGTCCCATGAAAGATTCATCAACGGGTGGTCAACCGAGATCCACTTTCCTCGGCTGCGTCCTATTCGCGGAGGCAAACCACTCGAGCTGGCTGGGGCCCTTCTTACGTAATCCGTCTGTTAAAATATCAATCTCAACATTTCACTCTTTGCACAGCATTCCGCGCAGGGGTAGCCCCGGACTCCCTCACCCTCTTCTCTGTCTGGACGAGGTCATCAAAGATGCAGCAGCAATCAGCGGAGCTAGTCGAGCGGACGAGCAAGCAGAGAACCGGCCGACTACCCGTGCCTGGACCCCAGGGATGCACGCGGGGATTTTCTTTGAGCCTCTAAATCGATCCCCCTCCCCTCATTC
>KQ435896.1:2643884-2668555 GCA_001276565.1 Melipona quadrifasciata
AGTCCTTCCGATAAAACACAGCCGAGGAGAAGCGAAGATAGTACCGACAGCTGGATCGCGATTTTATGATTTCACTTCATTGTGGGTTTGTTTGGATCACTGAAACTGGCCGAGTGGTGGAAAAAATCTCGTTGAAATTTGCGTTTTCTAACAACACTTGTGGCTTGCCCACCTCTCGCGTTTCGCGCAAGTTTTGTAGCTTAATCGTCGACAGTTTTCGTGTTTGCGACAAATTCACATTACGATTCTCGGAACGCGGAGAGGACGTTTCACGGATATACGTTCCGGATTAAATCTGTCCATTGAAGGTTTTTCACGCGAAAAAGCACGAAGGTTACCCCGGTTCGAGGCTTAAAACCAAATCTAAATTTCAAATTGCCGTTTACGAGGCGACGATTCAGTAACGCGGTAAAACTCCCCCAGAGTCAATCGTCGAGCGTGAAAGCGTGCTTATTTTTCCTAAAATTGAAGAATACCTCGAGACACTGGTACAAAGTTCCCTTGGAAATATTACAAATCCTCTCTGCTTGCCAAATTTATCGCCGTTACCCGCAGACTGAGATGTAAAAATTCGAGGAATGCACAAACTCTGCCGCCCAGCGAGAGAAACTAGATCAACGTGCATATTTCGACGCAACGAAAGTAGGTGGATATTCGATCCTTGAAGAGCAACGACGATCCGTGCCACTACGGTGGTCGTTGAAATCTCTGCTTTACGCCCCACCTTTCCCCATTCTTCTCTGCCGCTCGTCGTCTGACCGCGGCACACACACACACGCACACACACCGCGGCGGGAGGGGGAGGAGGGGTGAACTCTATTAAAAATGCAATATTCTCGTTAATCCGCGCCGGTATGTGGTACCGGCTAATTAGCGAGTACCGAGGACAGGGATGCATACGCGCGCCCCCGTTGTCATGCAAATGACAATGACGGTGGGCGCACGAAACGCCCATTCAACTCACACATCCGCGCAGTTCCATGCGCGCCGCGCGCGCCGTATGCCCGGTCATACTCAACGCGTATTAATAACGAAACAAATATTGCTTATCGAATATTAAATTCCCGCGACATCGCTGCCGGCCGCGATATCGCATTCATCTTGCCATCGCCGCGAACATATACATTTACGTACGTAATATACTTTGAGATCGAATTAATTTCTAAGCGGCGCGTCGACGATTTTCTGTCTCCTCCGGGTCTGGGAATTCTCGCGGTTGAATTCAGCGGTTTAAACTTCAAGCCCCGTTTCGTACGTTCGACGCGAGAGGAACCGACGCGAGTCAAGACGACAGGCCTGTGATGTTTAAGTGTCACGAGCATTGAAAGTTTTGGAATATTAATAATACTTGTTGCTCGATATAGCTGTAAATATGTATTCTCATTTTGTGTATTGGCAACGAAGGATCTCGAGCAAATGTATAGAAATATGTAGAGAGAATTCTCTTTTCATCTGTGAGAATTTTCTCATCTTATACGTTTGTACGAATCAACCCTCGAATGCATTCTATTCCATTAATTTGAACGATACTCGAACCAAGTCGAAGATTGAAAAGTAAGAGAAAACAGACAGCCACGAATGTTACAAATTTTTTTATAAAATTTGCAGAGAGTCGTATTTCCGTGAAAAGGAAAGAAACTTGGAACAGAGAAGAAACTTTCGTCGCCAAATCGGCCAGAGAGAAGTTGAACAACAAAGGGTTCAACGATATCAAGTGTCGCGAGCTAAATATCGCGAGCAAGCACGCGAGAGAAGAAGAAGTTGGTTTGCACGGGGACTGTTTGCCAGTGGCAGGACACGCGGTGAATTTCCAACGGCGTGCGCGCGGCCTCGTGTGTGGCTGCGAGGGGTGGTTGTAGTTGGCGGGGGTGGGCTGTATCAATAAGCATCGAACAGCGACGGAGGACGGAGCAGGGAGCTGTTGATTAAGGGGCGAGCACAATGAGGAGATATCCTCCGAGAAGGGAATGCGATGGATCTGCGGCGAGGGTCTCTCCCTCCAGGCCTCTCGCTCCTTCCAGCGACCACGATTCCCTCTACGTGTTCTCTCTGGCTCGATCTGATCTCTGTTGGCGAGAGGAGACTGTTAGGCGCCGATTATTGCCGATCCCGAGTCGCACAATGGCCTCTGGTCTTCCTGTCATCGGGCGGCCTGACTGGGTCACCTTGTCGCGTGACAGAACAACGATTCAGTCGCTCGACCGGAAGTTGCGCGACGTTCCACGCGGCTCTCGCTCTCCGCTGCCCTGCTTTACGCTGCACACACGCGAAAATCACCGCGCGCATGCGACAGTTTTTTCGGCAATTTTTTATGGAAACGACTTATTTCCGATTGCTATCGATTGAAATTGCGAGACTGCGATTTTCTTATAAAGCGTTTTCGCAACGTTTAACGTTATTGTAACGATTAACGTTCTTGACAACTAGAAGAGTTGAAAAATAGAAGATTCTTTTACAAAGATATTTTCACCGACAGAGATTAAATTACTCCATCGTGCTACGAACGCAAATATCTACACACAGATACGATTGTAAGGTCAACTTCCGACTGGTCTAAAAATCCACAGACAGGCTCAACTGACAAAGAGCCACGACGAACTGATCGACGAGCCCATCGATTTCCAGCGACACGGGCTGTCCGTTCCCGCCGAAAGAAGAATTCGCCCGGCAACAAAGTCGAGAGGAGAGACGGGCGTTCACGATGCGACGGCGACGGCAACTCGCAGGCCCCTAAATTAACAGTAATGAAAATTGGTTATCAGTCGAAGCGACATCCTGCAGACCGAACAGTGTTACCAGCATTGGAGCGCGTAATATCCCATTGAGGACGAACGGACGGCGAGCACGGTACTGGGATTCGGGTGCACGGCAAGCGGATCACGTTGACACAAAGCGGCCGTAATCCGTTTATCTTCTCTCCGGGCACTCTGCGCCCACGTGTTACGCTTCGCGTTATTCGAGGACGGCCCTGCCGTCAGCCCTGTCCCTCCTCCTCCGCGTCTCCACCGCGCCATTTGCATCTCGCGCCGCGTCGTTCTTGTTACGTCGCCACGTTCCACGAACGATCATTTCGCACCTCGGAGAATCGTCGATATCAATCAACGGCGCGTACCGCGGCTCTGAATTTTCGTCAAATTTTCACATTCGTCTCGGAATTGCCAGCTGAATTTGCCCCCCGTTGGAAACTCAATTTGTCGACGAAGCATTTTGTCACTGCCACTTCACAAAGAAACGTATTTAATTCAAGCAGGAGCACGTATTTTTCGTTGCTTCGAATTAGCAAATTTCGAAACATTCCAAGAACAATCTTAACAATTGCGACGTCCACAGTTTCCATCGCACGAGAACGCTCGCCACAAGTATTCTTCTCTCTCTCAAAGGATCGACGAAAGACAATTTTCATACGTTCGTCGTACGTTATTGATTTCATCAGACGGTAATGTTTCGCAATGAAATCGTCCCGCTAAAAGGTCAACAACTGACAATTGGGAAATTTAAAGGAAAAAAAAAAAGAAAGCGTCATTCCAAAGTATCCGGCCAAGTATTTGTTCCAGCGTTGCAGGAGACGAAAACGGACGAAATGCAGATATGATATTCTGCCCACGCGTGCGCTCGGCGTCTCCGACGCTGGAAATCTCCTTCGGCAGGTTTCTGAAAGCGACTAGACGCGAGGAATGTCCTTCGCGACACGTACTCCTCTTGAGTAATGACGCGGCCCCGAAGAAGGAATGCAAGAAGGAGGTGTCTTTCACACCGGAGATTTCATTGGTCTCGAACTCTCGCAGTGGTCTCCCTCGTCCTCTCGCTTCGCCGTTGTCGTCGCGCCGTTCGTGCCTGAAAACGGCTTAACGAATGACGACGAGTCGTCACGGCGTTTTGTCTCGCGCCGTGGAACACATTTGTCTCGAGGCCGGATGCTGGGTGGTTTTGAATCCCGTTGGGCTGTTCGCGCGCATACATAACTTGCACACCGCGGATCACCTTTCTCTCCTTCTCGCCTCCTCTGTCCTTTTTCACTCTCTCCCTCTCCCTCTCCCTCTCTCTCTCTCTCTCTCTCTCTCTCTCTTTGGTTGCTCCTCTCCATTCTTCATCATCAAACTGTCGTTCCTCGTCTATCCTTCGACGAGGGAGAACAGACCCTCTCCCTCTGTTTCTTCCTTTCATCGTGATACTCGGCCCGCCAGGATTCGGCTTGACGCGCCGCTGAAAGACGCTCGCTCCTCACAAAGCACTCCCTAATATATTACGCTTATTAATGTCCCGTCCTCGTCTATCTTTCCGCGACCCTCGCCGCCCGGCATCGCCCGCGCGAGAGCACGGCCGTGGAAATATCGCGGCGAATGATAAAAAGAGCAACGCGATAGCTGCGCGCCGCCGCGCCGGAGGGAAGTCGACTAAGAGCCGAAGAATTCGACGCGCTGGAGGTTCCTCGATCGTTCCTCGCCTCTCTCTCTCTCTCTCTCTCTCTCTATTTCTGTTTCTTTCTACTCGAATTAAACAGCTTTAAGTTTTTCTAGCCTGTGCGTTAGTAATTTTTAACCCTTTTAGTGCCGATAGAAAAAGTTATACTTAGGTAGTTTGGCTATGTTTAAAAGAAAAAGGTGCGATATCTAGCCAAAAACTGTTGTCCTACACGCGTTCACCTGTATTTAAATATTAGGTACGTGGATATCGTCGTTGAACGTAAAGTTTCGCGTTTTCTCTCGACAAAAGATGCCGTGCAATCTCGATTTTGATTCGAGTGTACCGATACAACGGGACAAATCCAAACGATAAAATCTCTGTCACGTTCAGAATCGTCCATCGGTAACCGTATCCAATGGTATCACGGATTCTACGTACGTGTGCTGCGTGAACTTGGATTTTTAATTCCTCGTTACGCGTCTCGCGTGCCACGTCTCTACCTACCACGCGTTCGGATCGCGCGACAGGGTTAAAAGAGAGGAGAGGGTGGCGTAAGAGAACAAAATCCAGCCGAGAAATTCGTCCAGGATCCTTACAGATTGGTCCATTCAGCGCGGAGCAAAAAGGAAAAAAGGAAAAAAAGAAAGAAAAAAAAAAAGAGAGAAAAGAGGAAAAAAATTTGGTAGCTCAGCGTGGCCCATTCGATTTCTCGAATCGCGCTCGCGCGCTCACCGCGCGTTTCTCTTCTCGGGCGCGGCGGGCGTTGTTCGCGATTAATTGGACGACCGAATTGTTGTTTCGTTCGCCGTTCAATGGCTCCGGCTCCGATTTTTTTCCTCCGTCCGCCTCTGCCTCTCTTCTCTTCGCTCTGTGCCCGTGTTTGTTTTTTAAGTACCTACACACGGGGCGTCGTGTGTCTGCGCCCGCGCTATATACTCCTTTCTTTCTTCTTTCTTTTTTCTTTCTTTCTTTCCTTCCTTCCTTCCTTCCTTCCTTCCTTCTTTCTCCCGCCTTTTTGCCTGGTTTCCTCTTCTGCTTCGCCTCGGCGAGGGGGCGGGCGGGGGAGGCCACTCTCGACGAAATTTCGCCCAGGACCAGCCACCATCCAAGCCACCGAGAGCGAAATCTTTTATCGTTCATCGTAAGAGCGACTGGGCACTCTCTCCGAATTTCACTCGGTTCTCCACGACCATTCTTTCCCCTTTTCTTCGCCCTCTTTTCCACCTCCCCCGTCCGCCGCCGCTCCGGGAGTTTCCGTGTCACCACGTGGATTTTTCGTGCGGGCCAAAACGCATAATGCATAAAAGTCGGGGTCGCTCATTCAGGGCCGCGGAAGTCGCTCGAATTTAAACAAACGCTCCGCCCCCCCCTCCTCCACGTCCCTTATACTTTCCAGGTTCCTTCGTTCTTTCTCGTCGTTGGTTATTTCCCGCTCCAGCGGCGCAGTCTCACCCCCGCGCGAGAGAAAATGCCGCTTAATCTTCGCGGGTTCGTTCGGTCGCCCGGCATTGTACCACACCGGGTTTCTACCGCCGGCCATTATTTACAACGGAACAATAAACGCCTCGGATGATTTTCATGCGTGACGCTTAATTCCGCTAACCAACCGTGGCAACTCCCCCCTCGCTCCGTCCCCCACGACGTTGTTTGACTTTTCTACAAGAAAGCAATTCGCCACCGCGAATTGATCAATTCGCGGTTTTTCAAAACCGCGTCTGCGATCGAGGGACACAATCGGCGTGCGACGAGGAACGTACGGCGAGCCGTGAAAGAGCTCTTGCACGGGGGAGAAGAAGCGACTTATTCATCAAGAGAGCGAAATAATGGGGGAGGGGGGTGAACGTACTCGCCCTTGGAAGACTCTTTCAGACGAAACTGCGCAATTCTTCGAGAATGATATAATACGATGAATATTGTAATTGCGTGCGTTGCAGGACGTATCTTTTCATGCATCGGTAAATTTGGTTATTGCGCAAAACGTGTCGATTAGTGGCGATCAATTTCGTGATTTTGACGGAACAATCGTATGACCATTTATCCCGTAAAAAGTTCTGCTTTTGTTCATCTTCGGCCAAACCACAGATTTTCAATCATATTCGCAGTCAAATTGCCATCAAATTCCCCTCGAAATGCAATATTTTCCTTAAATAGTATAAAGGGAACTATTTATATGATGGAGGAGTGGAAGCTGTGGAAGGGCGAATGGAAAGATTTTAGGTAAGGAGTGGGAGTGAGAGAGAAAGCGATAGTTTTGCGTTTCGTCTCGGAATCACTGCCTAGACTCATCAGTGGGGGGCTGATGGCAGCGACTCCTTACCCCAGATGCTTGTTGTAACTAAACCTACTAGAGGCTGGTTCGCACCCATCCTAGTGGGGTTCCGCACACTCTGCTGCTTAACGTCGAAGATCGGTAGGACATCGACGCTAGGCGCGCAGCCACTTGCGGCTTGTGCTAGTCGAGTCGTATTTGAGGAATCCTAGGCCGCTACAAGTAAAAACTTGCTTTTCCTTTATATCTTGCAGTTTCGGCGAAATAATACAAGTTTGCGAATCTGCAACAATTACCACGGTAGCTTCAGCCAATTACTGATGCAAATTACTGTCGAAATGTTGTTTGATAAATTTCTGCAGGTACACACTGTCGCACGACGCGGGCTCGCAAAGATGGCAGCTAAGTAGATCTAATCTCACCGACGTGTCTGATTTTCCCTCTCGCTCTCGGCGACGCTCTCTCTCTCTCTTTCGATGTATTTGTTTCGCGGCATGGTGCACGACGAATAACAATGGCTGCTCGGATCGAGTCGGCGGCCTTTTTGAAGGCAGGTGCCCTTTCTCTCCTCCCTTTTTTTTTCTTTTTTTTTTTTTCGTTTTCCTCTGCAAGATCAGCTTCCCTTTTCCACCGAGCCACCCTCTTTCTTCCTTGCCGCGTCGCATCCCCCTTTCCGCCCGAGTCTCCTTTTCATTTTCATCTCGCGCCGGGAGATTTCGCTAATAAGCGACACAGTGGCTGCGTTAAGCTCCGAAAAACCGGGTACGATTATCGATTTATCCGTTGACAGGTTTCTCCTCGTCGGCTTACGTTTGGGAAACAGTTCCTGGTAGCGTAAAAACGATCGGCCAGACGGGATTAAGGACCTTCGGTCTCCGCCTGTTTGACCATTATGACGCTGTTGATCGACTGCTGATTTTTCCCAGCCGCGGCGTGGATTGCTGGTGCTAATTAGCCTCGTTCAAGGGGGAGAGCGAGCCATCGAGAAGTTTTCGTTTCTCGAAATTTTGCTCCAGCAGCTTTCGCCTGGTTAATCGTTTTCTGAGATCACGTCTGAAGTGGGTAGTTTCTCTTTATTTCGATTAATTATCTGCTCGACTTGCATCTCCTATTTTCACCCGTGAAGTTCAACCGGGCAGATCTGTCGAGGTCGTCCATGGAAATGTCGAACGAAAGTGATCATTCGCAGAAAACTGTCGACATATATATACACATGGAAAATTACTCGTGAATTTTTACAAAAACTTTAATTTCATACATTTGAAGCGTGGTCGATGAAAAGTGCGAGTCGACGTAGATCCAAAGAATCGACTTGTCAACTTGATATTAAAAAAAGGAATTGAATCGCGTTCGGAGATTGCTCAGCGTGAGTGTTTCGCTCGAGAGGCGAGAAACTGGACGAATTTTGGAGCGAGCAAGGGACCCAAAGCGAGAGCAGTGATGGTCCCCCTCCCGAAAAGAGACCAGTAGGATCCGGTTACGGTCAAGAGTAGGATCTTCTGAAAGCTTGGGTCGTGAACTGTGGTCGATCCTCCCACGCATGGGATCACGCATGCGTCGGGCCTCCCTTAAAACAATGCTCCGACCAATCTCGTAAGGTAAAGGGGCTCTTGTTCCATTGGCTCGTTCCTTCAAGTGGATCTTTTTTTCGACACGGCCACCATTCTACGCTCTCCGATCCCCATGGAGTCCTCTTCCCTCGGATAACTCGCGGTTTTCTACATCTTCTCATCCCTCAGACGCTTCGACATCGACGACGATACTCCTCCGAATGATTTTGTTTTCCATTCGGACGCCGTTTGTTTGTGTGAATAATGCTCGAGAATATTTGATTCGTCAACTTCGTAGATTTATATTTTGACAATTTTCTTCTCGATCTTCTCAAGTAAGTTACTACTATACGTAGAATAGAATTCGTAGCACGAGCTTGATTCCATTTTATAAAACACGCGGTTAATTTCGCGCTTCCGCCGCTGGTAAAACGATTCTCTTTTACAAAGTATTCATCAATTATTGATGTATCGATCGTCGACAGTAGCCAAACGCGTTTGGCGAACGGTGAGTTTTATTATTATAATTACCAGTACCACTGAATCCGCGCGAGATGTAAATTTCGTCCAAAATAAAATTGAAGGAAGAGGGGCAGAGGGGGAAGGATAAAAATTAAGACCGAGACTGTGAATCATCGACGAGGAGAAATCTCGTTGAAGAGAAGAGAAGAGAGAGAGAAAGAGAGAGGAGGTGGTACAAGTGGAGGTTCCCCTCTGCGAAACGTTTTACCGAAGGTAATGGCCGTGCCGGAAGCGAGATGACGCGTGACCCCAGACGGATGCATTAGACGCACTTCCGGCAGTGCGACGCCCGGCGCCCTCGTTCATCCGTGAAACCCGGCCGCCGCCGCTGCCGCATTCCGCCTATCGCCAATCCTAATGCGTTATTCTCGCGATTACATCCTCTTACCCTTCGACGACTATTGCGACTAATCCTTCGTGGCACCTCTTCCTAGCGAGAATTCGACCGAAATAATGTCTCGGTACCGGAGGCGAGAGCTCGAGCGAGAAGGGCTGGGTCAGCTCCGCGGAAAAGATAAATTACAAGAATATGGAATAAAATATTCAGACGCAGGGAGGGTTTTCGCTCCCGAGAAAATAAACTTTCGACGTGTGTTTAGTACACTGTTACGTTTCAAGCGAACGGGTCTGTACACGCGTCCATTGTATCTTATAATGGCGGACACACAATGAAGCAGGATATTCATACACGATAAATATAACGTTACCGCGTTCCAAGGAATTTTCATTTCGTGGAAACAGAACGCGCACACCGGTTACGAAAATTTCCCGCAAAGAAATTTAATTTCACAAGGCGAACGGAGGTCTAAGAGTAATATGGAATCAACCCTCGAACGGTGCAAAGTAAAATTAATATTTTGTTGAAATAATCCGACCAAGAATTAGATAGTTGACGAAAGAAAGTGTACCGATATTGATAATGGTTATCTGTTCTGCGACATACAGATAAATACATCTTTATTCACTAAGTCATGTTTCCTACAGGGACAATACCCCCGTGGGATGGTACATTGTGCTTTTCAGAGCAGCCTCATGGCCGATTTTTCCTTGTTTATAAGTAGAAGAAGGTTATTGCTACCCCCATCCTTCGCGCGCAAATATAACTGATGTTACAATAATAAATAAATAAATAAATAAAACTGTAAGTGGTCACAGCTGGTGTCGCGCGCGCAACGTTGCTGTGGCGATCAATGCTCGCTTTCGCCGAATTCAGGCACAGAGGCCGGTGAATAATCGTAGGTCATAATTTAAAAGAAGTTGCTACGTGTAAAGTTAAAAGTTAAAAGAATAGATAGTAAAATGGATAAAATATCACAAATTAGTTAAAACAACACAGATGAAATATTAAATAGAGTAAGATTAGATAGACGAGGCGGCAAAAGAAAAGTCGGTGGTCCGTGTCCGGATGAGTGCATAATAAAAGATGAAAAATATAAGTTGAAAGTTATAGTTAAAAATGTCAAGGTTGAATTAAGATCAGCCCTGACGGGCTAAAGTCTAAAAGAAAGGAACAAAAAAAAAAAGGAAGTTTAAAGTTACAAATCGGCGCGTTGCTTGCGCAAACGCCATCGTCGTTGTGCTCACTCGAACTCGGACCTTCGCACGCGACGGGGACCTCGCTCTGGTCCCCTGGAACCGGCACGCGGTACTGCTGGCCCCGGTGACGTGTTGCGACCACGCGATGGTTTCGGAAACGATTAACTGTCTCATCGGGCCAGCGTAGTACATACATATTATTACTCGTTACTCGTTTTACAAAATTGTGTCTTATCTCGTTCCATTTGCCGTTTTTACGTTCACCGTTTCCGACTACACGTTAACACAGCCGAGTAAACAGGAAACGTCACGCGCCGGGACGTAAGAATTTGCTAATCGAGCCACCACCGCCGACGACGAAAGCGATTGCCGGCACTCGAGCAATTTCCCAAAGTGTCACGGAAGGAGCGGCGAGCGTAATAGAGAATCGAAAGTTTCCCCGGGTGAATCGAGAGAGGACGGCGTCCCTCGGCAGCCGCTACACACAACACACGGCCTCGCAGTCTAAGCGGCTGTCGAGCGAATTCTTGCACGAAGCGGTGGGACGCTTTGTTCGACAACTAGCTGGAGGCGACGCTATCGAAAGACGAGGGGGAGGGGTGGGGAAGGGAGAAGCGAGAGGGTTTCCAACGGCAGAAGGATCGATCCTCCCTCTCTCTCTCTCTCTCTGTCCCTCCCCCACGGTGTTTCCCTCCTCTGGCTACGCTTCGGCAGCCGGCGTCGCCGCTCACGACCGCTCATCCTACGCCAGAGGAAATGAAATCCCGTCCGGGACGCGATTCGCGCGACGTTTGTCCCGTTATTAGATCAACGTTACTCCGTGAGAGTCTGCCGCCTTGACAGAAAGACAGAGAGAAAAAGAGAGACAGAGAGAGAGAGAGAGAGAGGGAGAGAGAGAGAGCGATATATATACACCGCTTCTCTCTGCTTTCCCGCCGTGTCGACGGTCGTGGAATACGTCTTTCGCATTTGAAAGCGTATCCCGCCTTCCGGCCGATACTTCCTGCGAAAATCGTTCTCCACTTTCTCTCTCTCTCTCTCTCTCTCTATTTCTCTTCTTCTCTTCTCTACCATCGAGACGCGCTTCCACGGTAATCAATCGAGGGGACGAGCGGAGAAACTGTCTGTCGAGGCGGTTCTTTTTCGCCGTTATTCCGAAGCTCTGCGAGCCTTCCACACCCCCTCGCAGCCGACGTTTAATAGAATCGAACACTTCGTTTTTATTAGCCGATCGTGTCGCTCATTTCCAAGCACCGCCATTGGCTCTCTCTTTTCTATTTTCCTTTTTCGTTCGTTTTTTTCTTTGGCTAAGGATCGTTAATAAAAGTGTTGTATCATTTATATAATTTTCCGTTTTGTTCCGACAATGAGCAAGTTTAATCATTAAACGTTAAATAAGTGTTACATTTTTTAACCTTCTTTGAATAATCAACGACGAGTGAATCTTGCAAAGATTACTCAAGATCAACTTGACGAAATATTCAAATCCCTGAAAATATCGCGGCGATCTGTCGACGAATCCGAATCCAAGGACCTTCTTTTCGCGGGGTTGGATCGCCGGCGCGCATTTACCACCTGCATCGGGGCCGAATTAATAGTTCGCTGTGCCGCGAAACCCGTAAATAATGCCTCCTGACAGCCGGAGCCGAACGTCGATGAATAACGAGCCCGCGCGCGGAGCCTTCGACTTTGAGTTTTTTTTTCTCTCTTTTCTTTCGGCGCTCGTCCGGACCACACGCGCGCCGATGTGTGCAAGACAACCGGCTCGTATATAATCTTTTATACGCGCTGACGAAACGCGCGAAGAGAGGCCTCGCGAGCGGAGCTGATCGAGGAGGGAAAAATCGAGAGAAAAAAAACGCAGCCACCCTCCGAATCCGCGAGGAGAGGGGGAAGAGAGAGAGAGAGAGAGAGAGAGAGAGAGAGAGAACGCGAGTGACACGCGTGCAAACGTACGCACATGCGCGCGTCCGCGAACGAACAAAGCTCGTCTACGATGAACTCCTCCACGTGAACGCGGAACTCGATGCATCGATACCGGAAACGACGCGATACAACCGCGAAAAAACCGAAGAGAAACTTGCGTGCACACATGCACGCATATATATGGAGCCCGACGATGACGCGTACGCCACGTCGTGAATATTTGAAGAGATATCCTGCCCGCTTTCTCCCCCTGCCCCCCCCCCTCCCTCCCTCTGCAATCCCATTCCACTCCCTCTCCCGCTCACTGTTGCATGTTATCGCAATTTTTCACGTGGATGTCCGCGGACACGTGTTCCCGCGCCTCGTTTCCGATCGATGCACACCAGTCTCTCTCTCGCTCTCTCTCTCTCTCTCTCCTTCGAATCAACTTTTCACAGATTTCGTGCCTACGTTTCGAGACAGCTGCTTCTATCGTTAGACACGCGTTAATCCACGGTTACGGTGGAAACGTCGAAGTAACGAGGCATACACCGTGCCTCTGGTTTTCGTGGTACAGGCAAAGTCCAGGGGGATGAAAGTTGAAGTTGAAATAATCTTTATGGTGGGGAGAGAAGCGATTTTTTTTTTTTTTTGAGACTCCGTAATAAATCTTCAAACTTTGCGCGAGTATTAGTTTGTGTGTTTTATACTTATTAGAAAACGACGATCGCTATTTTTGTGCTTCTAAAGACCTCTACAAATTAAACAAATCCGAGACTTTGGAACTGACGATATGAAATGCAACCGTGCAGTGACATATACTTTTAGAGGAACTGTGATAGAAAATCGAGACTGTCCGTCAAAATTTTCGAAAAAATTGCGAATCGCGATCTGAGTGATCCAACGCACCGTCTCGTTTCATTAGAAAATTGTTGAACAAACCAAGGGGGTGAGTAATTTTTTTTTTTTGTCAACACCACGTACATGCATATCTGTGCCTTGGAAGCGAAGGATCCTCTCGATCTTGCGAGAAATTCGCGAGAGGCGTCTTCGCGTTTCGTTCGCGGTCTTCGCGACCGTAGACAGCGCGCGCGTAATATTCGCTACTGAGCGAATCGAAACTCGGTTAAAGATTGCCTGGACGTACCGGGTACAACGATAAGTCGAGGAGAAGAGCAGAGAGAAGGGGGAAAAAAAGAAGAAAGAAATGGCGGAGGCAAGATACGGCGCGAGCAGCGTGCCAAGGTTAAGCCGCGGCGTAGGAAGAGGAAGGAAGACAAGCAGAAGAAAAGTGAATGATGGGACTATAATGACGGAGCCTTCTCCTAATTCCAGTCGGTGCTTTTCCTTCTCGCTCCCGCTCGTTCGGTCTTCGACACCTCTGCGTCGCGGGACGGGAGAATCCACGCGGTGGAAAGCGAGACAGAGGAGGAGCAGAGGATCAGAAGCTGCAGAAAGAGAGAGAAAGAGAGAAAGAGAAAGAGAGAGAGAGAGAGAGAACAGGGGAGAATCTTCTCCCTTTCGCTGTCTCCTGCCCTCTTTCCTTCTCTCCCTTCCGTTCCCTTTCCTCTATTCTTCGCCGCTCTCGTCGGGGATTAATAACGGCCTACCATTGTTGCCATGGCAACTCTCGAAGCGTTAAAAACTCCTCGGCCCTAACCCTGATCGTTCGCTTAAAGTTTCACGGCGAAAGGGTTGAAGCCACCCTCCGAGCGATCCGGATGGACGTCGCGCGGCCATCGCTCGCGAGCCTCGCGAGTCGCCCGCGACCGCCGTGGAACATTTGCAACGATCGAGAGATAAATCTAACATGTCGTACTGTACACTGTGACGAAAATGAAATCTCACTGTCCATGGTTACTGGACATGATTTTCTTGAGAGTACGCGGGATGAAGGAAGGATGATTCGACGAGAAAAAAGCGAGACAAATAATACAACGTTATGATTATATTCGCACAGTTGACTGGAGAATCACGAATCTTCACTGCTCGAGATTGTCACTTGATCGAGACAGAACATATAACATCTTCTTTCATGTTTCTCTGTGACGTTTATTTCATTTCATTTCATCACTTTATCACATCGCATAATGATTATTTCCAAAAATCTGAACGAAAACGCGTACTCCCGACTACAGGACGATAAACTAACGATAAAGATTCAACGATCAGGGGGTTTATCCCTACGCGATGATCTTGCGTGGCGAGTCGTGCCTCGCATAACTAGATCACGTCAAGATAAAGTCTGTCGTAAATAGAGTCGATTGTTTGAGGGGTCACGAGGGTCAACGAGACGAGAGAAAGTCTGTCTAAGAAGAAGTGGAGAACAAGGAGAGAGTGGAAGGAGGGGGGTCCCGATGCGTGAGAGGACGATGTACGGACAGAATGGAAGCTGATCAATATTCATGGGCCGTTTTCGTGGGGTGGTTCCAGGCAAGTTAGAGGAGGGTGGAATTTATGCGAATCCATCCTGCCGACTTACCCGGCAAGAACGAACCCTTTTTCTTTGCTGCCGCGTTTCCTCCGAGAGCAAGAGCTTCCGCTTAGGTCACCCGACGTTGACGCTCCGTTACTTCTCAATCGATCGAGCAATTACTTTTAATTCGCTTCACAAAGAAGGGCTGGAAAGTTCAAAAAAATTCTAAACGCGAGTGTCGCAGAGAATTTTTCTTTCTTTCTTCGATCGGACAAAAAAGTACGTTTCCATTTATCTGGAACACGTATCAAACTCCAACTCTGCCACGATTTAATCCTACGCTCTCCAGAAGTGTGCTTAAATTTCACGTTCGTTCAGCCAGAAGAGCCTGCGAGAAAACCTGCTCGAGGATGGTCATTGTTTCGCACCGGGTTCCGCGAAACTTTCAGCCACTTGGCGTTCCTCTCGCCGCGTAAGTGGAGCATCGCTGGATGCCGGCTAGATCCGGCAATAACGCTAAACATCCGGTAAAACGAAGTAGCACGGGTGCAATCCAGATTGGTAGACGTCGCGCAAGGCGGAACGTGGTGTGTCTATTCGTCGCGACGACGGCGGCGCGAGGGGCGGACAAATGACACGAGTGTACACGCGAGCGAGAAAAATGGCCTCGAGAGACGGAAAGAGAGGGAGAGAGGGAGAGGGAGAGAACGCGTGGATCCACAGACGTGTGCACACACGCGCAGCGCACGGTGGCAACGGAGCGCCGAGTCCGTACGAGAAGGTAGTTCAGTTCCGGTCCGGGCCATTAGTTGATGAGCTACCTCGTTTCCATCCCCTCTCGTAGGCCACGCTGGCGGCAACCCGTCCGACGTTCCACCTACATCCCACACCACCCACGCCAGGGCCCTGAAAAGCTCGCGTGGCATTGTGGGATCTATTATTGCCCTCCTGGACTTACATGTTTCGATGCAGCGGCAGCAAACTCAGCCAGCCAGCCAGCCAGCCAGCCAGCCAGCCAGCCAGCCAGCCAGCCAGCCAGCCAGCCATCCAGCCAGCCATCCAGCCATCCAGCCAGCCACCCAACCAGTCAGCCAGACGAACTGAACGAACGAACGAACGAACGGACGGACGGACGGACGGACGAACGGACGGACGTACCGACAGACACACGGGGAAAATCCAGCTCCCCGCTAGCCGGCACACACCACTTCGTCCATTTCCAACAGCTAGAGAGACTCTGTGTGTGTCCTCCCTTCTTCTTCCCTGCGTTCGCTCGCTCTCTCGCTGAAATACGGTGTGTATCGTAAAACGCGGGATCCCAAACTCTCCTCCCCCTCTTCTCCTCTTTGGTTACTGCGGAAAGTCGTAACGCACGAGGGCCAGAACACTCTCTGGGCTCTGCCTGCACACGCACGCACGCACGCACGTACGTAGGTAGAGCTAGGCTACACAGCGGAGGTAGGGAGATCGCGGTTTCGCGGATACTCGCTTCCCAATTTTCGTCGTTCCTCTTACTGGTCTCCATCGCTGATAGGATCGTCGCCTAATCGGGGCGAATTCCGCAGCCCGTCGTTTTCGCTTAGCTCGGCGCAGCTCGAAACGGACACCGAGTTCTTCGCCGAGTTTGCTCCATTTCGAGCTCATTCGCGTGTCTTTCGCAAGTGACAGAGGAGGAATCTCCCTCTTGTTTTCCCTCTGCGTCTGAAGCGTCTTCCGAACGAAGATAATACACCGCTGTGGCGTCGCGTCTGGTTCTACAATTACGCGTATTTTTACGCGTCTCTCGATTCAATGAAAATTACGGGTTGCAAGAATCCGTTTGACGAATTTCCTATATTTTCTATACAAAGAGGTTTAGGATTATTCAACGTCGTCGCGTGGCTGTTCTTATTCTATTCAGCGAAAGATACACGACTGGCCTCGACGACGGGAACCCGGGCAGAATGGCATACGATACTTCCGGTCGCCGGTGGTTCTTAGTGCTCAGAGAAGCGATAAGCGCATAAATGCAAACACGGCCGAAGCTACAGAGAGATGGATGCACGACGCGGTGGCACAAAGTCGCGTTGGAAAAAGGAGGAAAAAAAGCGAAACGCGCGCTGGGGCCTGAGCGAGAGAAAGAGAGAGAGAGAGAGAGAGAGAGAGAGGGTTGATATGAGGATAGGAGGGAGGGAGGGAGGGACAGAGAAAGAGAAAGCGGCAGGAAGGCATTCAGCGCATTCACGGGGAAGAACTCTGCACGAACGAGCGAGCCCGTGAATGAACCAAGTCCCGACCCGGTGTACCACCCCCTCCCATAACCACCCTCGAAACCACCCTATCTCGGGCATTATCGTTATTAAACACCTTGAAGGGCTGCCGCCGTAGGATATCCTCCGAGCTTCAGGATTCAACTTGGAATCGACGCGTCTCGCGCTACTTTTTCTTCCTCTTCCTTTCTTTCTTCCTTTTTCTTTTTTTCTCTTTCGCGAAATAACTCTGTCCCTACTTGGAGAATACGTGGATCACAGTCGAAACCGTGAAATTGTTATACGCGTACGTATAACTTGCGCCGACAATGAGAGTTTTTCTTGAAAGTTTCGGCCCTTCCAAGGACTACGAGCTTCGACTTAAACTGTAATTATTATTATTTCTTTTAATACACTTTTATTTTTCAAGTCATGTTTCCCCCGCGCGATGATACAGCAAGCTTTACAGAGCGGCCATTTGGACTATTTTCAATCCATATTATAAGAGAACGGGGGTGTAGCAAATACATCCCTCTTTCGCGCGCGTAGCATCGCTGTGGCGAACAGAGTCGCTTTCGCCAGTGAGTGATTTCAGACATTAATGCCGATGCAGCATCCTTAGTCATAGATTAAAAAGAAAGAAAGTGTTAATAAATGTAAGAATGCAGTTCAAGTTACAAAGTTACATGCAGAGTCAAGAGTGTAAAAAGTAAAATGTATAAATAAGAAATGGCAAGTTAGAGAGATAAAATCATGCGAGTCGTTCGAAGGTAAACAAATAAATTAAGGTAAAATCAGTTATGCGGTAAAACGGTTAAACGAGGACGATGGACGACGTTTGACGCGGCTAGAGGAAAATAATGTCGGGTGGTCCGCGCCCGAGTGAGTACAAAGTTGAAATACAAAGATAAAAGATAAAAGAAGAAGTGGGAAATAGTCATTAAAATAGTCAAAATTTAGAATAGAATTAACCCATCAGGGTTAATGTCTAAAAGAAAGCGGCGTTATCCTCACTCGAGCTTGGACTTTCGCACGCGATGGAGACCTCCCGGGACCAGGCGATGGTTTCAGTTGTCTCATCAGGCCAGCGTAAACCTGACGAGACTCGCAGGCGATCGTTGTGCGGATGCCATGCACCCAGGCGTCGACATGGACGGTGTAACCGCGTCCACGCAGTCGGCGAGGGAGCGATACTTTATCTTTCGCTTCGAAAGTGCACGAAACGTGTGCCTTCATCGGACATTTTCAAACTCTTCCTCTGAAGCATCAACCCTTGAAGCAACGATCACGGAATTTAATTAAAGACCATTGTTTCACCAAGTGCACATTTGCATTTTTAAGTAGAAATTTCCGAGTAGAAGACCGTTGCAAAATGTTCAACGAAAGTATAAACATTCTCGGTGCATTCGAAAATTTCTGATACAAATAGATAGTGTTCCAGTATGTCCGACGAAAGGGGAAAAAAATCTGACTCAACGGTGGTTGAGGTGTGCCGAAAATTCGGAGAAAGAGCTTCAGGGGCCGGCATTTATCCAGCGAGATAACATAAGGGTTTCCGAGTCTCGAAATCCTATCTCACCACTCAAGACAGCCGCCATTGTTTCGAAGGAGGCCGGCCTGCCCGGCGAGCGGTGAAAACCAACCCCCTTAGCCGTGGCATCGGCGAAACGCCGGATGATGTACTGCGCCCCCAGCCCCTTAATTACTGCCGCGTGCAAATTGGAAGGAAAAATTAATCGCAGAAATGACTTAGAGCCGTCGGTGCGGGGCGGTGGGCGGCGAGGGGGGAGGCCGAGGGAGAGAGGGTGGACGAGGAAGCGCACCCGAGGGTCGCACAAAGGGGATGAAAGGAAGTCCGGGGCAATTAGAATGATGCCCTTTGCACGGTCTTCCTCGCTCAACCTCTCTCCATACTTCCACCCCCCGCTGCCGCCCCTCGCGCGGTACCGTCTTCCTTCTTTCCACCCTCCGCCCCCTCTCGACTAAAATCATACAGCGATCTTCCTCGCTGCACGATGAAACGAAGAAACGGCCGTTCGATCTATAGCCGAGAGGAGATGAAATACAGTAATGGCAGATTGTTCATAAAAGTGTCGAATTTTCAGTGTCATTTTTAACGTTAAAAGATTGCGTAATATTCAACGAATCACACAAGCTATCTCGATGACCTGCTTACATGAAAATCTATCCCTACGTGGATTTTGCGATGATATCGACAAATTCTCCACGGAAAAAAAAGAGAAAAAAGAAAAAAGAGAGAAAGAAGGAAAGAAAATACGTAACAAATCGTAGCGAACACGCGTGCAAAGTGGCGAGACAGGGCGACCGCCACTGGGATGGTTTTCGGTGGATGGACATTTAATCTCGATTTCGGGGTCGATCGCCGATCGACGTCACCCTCGTCGTCGGTGGAAGGCCTCTGTCATATCTCCGGGGGATGATTCGACGTGACAGCTCTCCCTGGAGGGTTGCGCGTTGCCCTGCTAGCAACCGCCGCAACCACCGCCACCCCCTTCTCGCCCCCTCGATAGAAAAGGCGGCGCGCACGATAGCCGTAGGCAGCAATATACGTCGTGACGTCCGCGGATTCTTCGCGTGCCACCCTTCCACCTCTGGCGACCACCCCTCGACGTATAAGGTTTAATGACGTATAAACTATGCGCCGGGATTAGCAACGCGGTTATGCCCCACGCTAGTTGCGCCCCACGGAGGCGCTATAAGACGCGCCTATGGGGCTACTCCGTGGCTATGCCGTTGATGGACAAGGGTGAACTGCTCGCCCCCCTCGTCGGGCGATTTTTCGCGCTCGTGCGTGCTCTTGGCCCGGGGACGGAGGATCCGGTCATTATCGTGGAAATTAACGAGGAGAAATAGAAGATCGACGCACGTTGACGTTGGTCGCATTACGTTATACGTAACTGATGAAGACTGTGGAAGCAACGAACAAATATTAGACAATTTGTCAGGAATTCGTTACTAACAAAAATAATCATATTTTCCTGTTGCTCACAAAAGTGAATTTTTATTCGAAAGTTTAGAGATTGAAAAAAATAAAATTGACACGAGTGAAAACTTTTTAGAAAGAAGACAAAATTATTTAAACAGATTGGCGAAATTACCTTCAACATTGCGCGTATTAATTTCGTAATAAATATCTCTGTAACTTGCATGTACATTCTCACAAGATTTAAGAGAATGATTAAATTCTTCAATTATGTCACACTTATTGTTGGGAATGAATGCCACTTATTAATAATAATAATAATAATAATACAGATTGTGAATCGTGAATTTCATAAAAAATGATAAGTGTCTACATACTTTTGAGCAGCAGTAAATACACGTGGAGAAGACAATGAGACAAATTCGAAGCCAGGGGTGTATACATATTGTACACGTGTATATATATATATAATATATATACACATTCTTTTTTTTTATTTCGAACTGTCGCAACGACAGACACGAAGCTTTCCATTCCGCACCGAAAACGTCACGTATTGTAAAATAAAAAATTGAACGCAACGTGGCAACGGCGGCAAGGCTTTTTTCTCCGGTCGAGAAGACAACGAAAGCGAAATATGGAAAACGCGAGCCACGGAACAAAAACCCGAATAGATAGATACCTGTTCGACGCACGTGCAACCCGCCTGTGGAAGGGGAGGGGAGGGGAAAAAAAAAATATCAAGGAACATCGGAAAAACTGCTACATGACGCGGGGTTAATGTAGCAGTCGCGTACCGTTGTCCGTGGAAATGCACGCACCACTATTCCGCGGTTTACGAAATATCACCGCAATTACTTAGATCATTAGTGCGTCACTCGCGATGCAGAAATTTTCGACGGGTTTATCGCGGGTTATACTTGAAAAGTGGCAACGTACGAAGGGCTCGGTAGGGCTAGTCATTTTTCCTTTCAACACAGAGCAGCAAACATTTGCAAATTTCTTTTTTGTTCAGGAAACGTCACTGTCAATTTACGTGGAATTAAACAAAAGAAAATTACAGAATGAAATTCAAATGTGGGAAATTGAAAAAATTAATTATAGAGTAGAATAGTGTAGATTTCATAGATAACAACTCTCGATATGATTCAATTCTATTTACACCTTTCGATCATAATTCCAATTTAATTGTAACATCCTACTCTGATATATCTACATTCTTTCTCGCACATTCTCCACCTTTCTCCAATCTTTCAATTCCTCGCAAAGCGAATGCACAAAACCGACCTTGCAAAATCGTTCCCAAGCGTTCTGGAGCCTTTGTCTAACAATCGACGATTACGTATCAGACTATCTGCCAAAGATAACTTTGAACGACAAGGTGAATCCTTATCGCCGACGTGACGCATCGCGATGAATCAAAGAACGAAAGACGCGCGGATCGGCGAGCCCCGTTCACGAAGCCTCGATGGTTCTCTATATCGGTAACACGGTCAAGTTATTGAATCAAACGCCATTGTAGACGTACACACGATGCGACACGATGCGACACGAGCGGTAGGACGGCCGGTAAAGAGGCATGGGACCGTGACTACATGAGACGATCATGGCATTCAATGTACTCACGCCGCGGCTCATTGTGCCCCACTTGACTTTATTGTCGGGGCCCTTTTGTGCCATTTCGTACTCTCTCGCTCGCTCGCACTCTTTATCCCCCGTCGTCGAGCTCGTTCTATTTTTCCCCGGGTGCCGAGCGAGACAGAAGAATCCGACTGCGACACCCGCGATTACTTTTACTCTCGAACCGAGCCGCCGCTACTTTCTTTTGTCCGGGTTAATTATCCCTGTTTCGTGCGCGTTAACCACCGTCGGTGATACCCTCACCCTGCCAGGCCGCCTTCGAATCTCGCGACGAGAGATCAACGATTGGATCAGCCCTGTTTCGTTCCTCGAAAGAGCAACGAGGATTCATATTCATGTATTCGAGGCTATGACGAAGGATACAGACTTTCGAAAAACTGCACTTGTACTCCAGTACGATTCGTCACTGAAAGGCCCGTAAGCAACTGTTCCGACTAGAAAATGAAGACGACTTTTTTGCCATTTACTGATATGCAAACATTTGAATCGATGACAAAACAAATTACAGGCAACGCCACTCCTACTCGAGGTCTACCCCACGCCCTCTCGCGAATCACGTGACCCAAATCAACCAATCGCCAATTTTCGTTGCATTAGCGTTGCACCTGAAGAGACCCGATTGTCTGGGTTACTCTCCCTAAAATCATTTTCAGTGATAATATCGATAGTTTCTTCGCGATATGTTTATACTGTGCAATTTCGCATTGGAAATATCGAAACATTTATTCGTATTTCACCCCGTTTCGTACTTTATATTGTCCGCGATTCGCAATGAAATTCATTAGTTCGTTAAATTAAAAGACAATCGCTGAAGTCTTTAAATTCTTTAAATGACATCGTGTCGTACATTATTCACACGATCGTTTGTCGAATATCTCAGCCATAAACAACTCCAATCTCGATCAACCGCAGTCGGTTGAGACATTTATTGTGAAAGAGAGAGAGAGAGAGAGACCTCGAAGAGAAAGAAATAAACTTTGAAGGCGAGAAAGAAGGAAAGAACGCGAGAAGGGGGGAATTTTGACGAAATTCGAGCATCGCAGAGAATACGACGGGATCGGCGAGATGTCCGGTGCACGAGCGCAACGCGGAAGACCAGACACGCGAGAAGGGGTTGGATATAGATGGAGATGGTGGGCCGGGGGCAGACGACGTCATGGAGTTAAAACCACCTCTTGCGTCCACTCTTTTCCACCCTCATTTCCATCCAGTCGTTCCACGTCGCTTGACATCGACCACCCTTATTGGGAATCCGAATTCGGCATTTGCTTCTTTCATTTATCAGGATTGTCGAGCTTGACCGACGATCTCTCTCGACAATCCTCTAAATCGGTCCTTTTTCTCCGTCTCTCTCTCTCTCTCTCCCTTCTTTTTCTCTTTACGAACTTCACCCTCTTCTTTTCCCCTTTACTCCCTCTTTTCCGCTTTCTCTTCTTTTTCCAAAAATATCTCGACGTTCTATCCATCACTCCGGATTCACGCGGCAACGGGCTTAACGCGCGCTCTCCTCGAGCGTTACTTTATAATTTATTTTCCCGCTACGCTGCCACTCCATGCATTTCCTTCTCTGTCTTTCTCTCTCTCCCTCTGTTATGAAAAAAAGAGAAATACGCTTCGAAGCGGGAAGCACGTTTCGTCGACTAGAAAAACGCGAACGTCAACCGGTTGTTTCAACCGGCTCTTCTAGCGAATTTGAGTCGCACAAAACGCAGAAACGCAGACGAGTCGGCCCCCTCCCCCCTTCTTTTTTCTTTTTTCTCTTTCTTTTTTTCTGTCGAGAAAGGGCCGCTGATCGTCCTCGCGGGGCCAAAGTAATCGCCGGGTAGATAGTGGCGATTTTCCCGAGCGTAAACTCGCTCGACGTATGAACACTTATCTGCCCGTTCGCGTATCCGTACGTGCGTAATTTAATAGATGCGGTGACATCGGTCGGATTATCGAGAACACCGCCGCTTTTATGCGGACACCGTGACGGCAGAATGGTGTTAATAGACTCTGACGTTTCGCGTCGACGTCCTTTGCCTGTTTTCTTTTTTTTTTCTCTCTCTCTCTCTCTCTTCCCCCCAATCTTTTTTCCAGTTGCGTGATAACGTTATCAGCTGCCACTGGGAAACGACGCACGCGGTGAAAAAGACACGAAACGTTACATCAGCCAGCGGCTGATAACGAGCTGCACACTTGATGGCCAATTTTCAATTTTTCGAACCGGGTTTACCATGCGCATGTTGCAGGTCGAACCTCTTCTACACAGAATTCGACGATTGGTCCACACAAATCACCAAGGGAACGACTAACGTTCGAATTAAAATCCGTACTTTGCTCGAACGTACCTTTTGCGACTGCAACTCACAAAAATTTTGTAAATTCATATTTTTGCGGATAGTAATCGAGAGGATGGAACGTAACGAATCCTACGTTTTAAATACTGTACGTGTTCGAACTCGGCGATTTAATTATTTACTGTGTAAAGTTTGTTACTTTGCCCAACGTCTAAAGAGATGGAATCTAAAAGAAAAGGTGACGGTGACGTACCTACAGCGAGCGTAACAGCAACAACAACGATAACAATAACGGACAACAACCCCGTGAACATCCGGCGGTGATCCAAAACGCATATTCGCCGCTTCCGGGCTAACTCCCCCTCCCCATTTTCCTGCCGCGTTATATCAAGCTGGAGGGGTTGCTTGCGTTTCCGCCCTCTCCCTCCACTCTTCCTTGTCTTTTCCACCCCTTCGTCTCTACCTCTCTTCTTCTGCCTCTCTCTCTCTTTCTACATATATATGTATATATATTTTTCGTCGCTCTCTGTCCATCCGTGGACGCTCTACGACTCTCTGTTTTTGCCTGTCCTCGTCTCCGTTCGGCTGGATGCAATCAATAAGACATTCGTGACGCGACGGTTATGGCTGATGGGGACGTGAGCACAGGGGCCAACGGCCAGCCCCATGAATATCTTTCGATAGATTGCACATCGGCCTCGTTCAACCCCCCCTGATGCGTCGCGATGCGTCGATCTCGCGCACGTGGGGGGAGAATCGAGACGGGCCACCAAGGGTGGACGATGTGCAGCCACGCATCCACTGCGGTTAACTTTCCTCCTCCTATTCTCTTTTTTTTTTCTTTTTTGCTCTCTCTCTCTCTCTCTCTCTGTATCCGTCGGTTTTCACCCTCGCCTCTTACCACTATATTTCTTCTCTGGCGCGCGCGTTATTCCGTTCCCCGGTCTTTATTTCCGTCGACCTCGCTGACCGGATAA
>KQ435896.1:2669032-2679255 GCA_001276565.1 Melipona quadrifasciata
GAAAATTAAATTAAATACAAATTGCCGGTTATTGCAGCAATAAAGTTACAAATCATCGACAACGCGTCTCCGCGAACTTTTTCAATTACATCTTTCGTTTCTCAGAGGCATCATCGTGATTCTCGGACTCGGGTTTCCCTCGTCTCGCCGATTTTCTCCGGCCACCCCACGGCAATCGAAGCCCGACAGCGCGCGATCCGAGGATTCCTCTTCCTCTTCAACGCGATTCGTCACGGCGCAGCGGCTCGCCGCATTAATAATGCATATCCTTTATCCAGAAAAACGCATACGACCTCTTACGCTCTTACGCGCTCAGCGGCGTATATCGTGAACGTTCCTTCATCCTTCGACGATTCACCTTCCCGACGAAATTCCACACGAAATTTGTCCTCGTTAAACGCGTTCGACACACGCGCACACACACGCGCGCGCGAACGTGTGTCATCCCACGAATCGCCCGTCTGTCTTCGACAAGCGTTTCCTTTCACCTTCTACCCCGCGAGATCGTGTGCGTCTCACGCACGGTGAAAAGCCCCCGGAGCGCTCGCGCAGTTTTTCGGACTGATTAGCATTTTTTTTCCCTCCCCCTTCTTCACGCTTCCAGCGTGACCCGATGACGCCCGTGGCCGGACAATGAGGCTACTTATTTATTTAAATACCGGGCATCCTGTCCTTTCACGCGAAGATTTATGCATGCCGCCGAGCTAATTGCCGGCCCATTATCCGGATAATGGTATTCCGTCGCGTAACGACGACGCGACGTCTGCCTCCCGCCCCGCGTGCGCGTTTCTCTCGTCTCTCTTCGCTCGTTCGTTCGTTCTTTCATTTCTCCCTTTTCCCCCGTTTCCACGGACACGTTCCGTTCTCCCGTTCCTCGGCCGGTTTTAGGCGGGCTCCTTCGGCCGTCGAACAAAAGCGCGCCGAGTTCGCTGGCGGAATATTCGATCGCCTCGTTCAAGGATGCACATCGGCGAGATACGGCTGCCTGTTGCCGAGATTGTCGTCGGGTCGCTTGTAAAATACCTCAGATAACCGACGTCCGTTCGCGGACGTTTTATCTTATCGTCGCGCCTTAAGTCGGGGGATTTCACGGTCGTTATCGAATCGGCGCGTCGGATCGTTCTGTCGCGACGTAACGTTGCCGCAGGAAAAAGTACTTTTCGTGCGATCGGAAGGAATGGTGGAATAGAAGAGCCGAGAATGTGGAAACGTAGCCAGAGTATCTGGACTATCGTCGAGAATTGAAATGTTTCCCCAACTTTTGCAACGTGACAGCGATGTATCGTATAAAATATAAGTTACGCGGAATCCTTCTACATTTTTGCTAGCAGAACAATCGCAAACCAGATCGTCCTTCTACTCGCGTTTATTAGCGAAATGCTACGTTCTACCTTTCAATTTACTTGCCAATTCTGCAGGAGGAAAGGGAGCAGAGTCCTTTTCAAAAAAAAAGACGTGAATCAATAATAATTACCAAGCAACGAACCGAACGAACGGACGAACGACAAACCGGGACACGAAAGGGTGAAATCGATTCTTCAGAAGAACCTTGCCGGTAGAGCTGTCAAAAAAAATCGAGAAATAAACAGTCGACGGTGCGGAAGGGGCCGGCATGCACGAAATACTTTTCAACGAGGCCGCCGTTCAAAAGAATGGTACTTGGAGTATATCGGTGGACATTGATTTCTAAACGGGCTCGTACCGTAAACGAGCTCGCTCTCTCTCCCCCCGGGGTGCGATCCCCCTGTGTGCCAGCCAGCCAGCCACCCATCCAGCGGACCAGCCCCCGCGAAACGCTCGAAAACGCGTTTTCGCGTTCCCATCAAATTGGGAAAACGGGCAAAAGGGTTGCTGCTCTATCCCGCTCTCTGCCTTTCACCCGGTGCTGGCCTGGCCAGACGACTCGAGGGTGATGGCGGCGAGGAGGGGAGGACCCGCTGAGAGGGTGGAAGAAAGGAGGAAAAGCGGCGATGCCGATCCGGACGTCGGAACCGGGATCGGTTTGGCGAACCAGGCCCGAAACCATGGCGAATCGAACGATAATCGAGTTACAGCGTGACGATACACGACGGACCGTGGATGGCCACGTTTATTGTCATTCATACGGGGGAGGGTTAACGAGCTGGAGAGGCTCGCGCGTACGTACCCTGGTTTCGTTTCGTTGGTCGATAAGCCGTGGTCGTTGTTACTTATTTATTCATTTTCCAGCGGTATTCACTCTTCGAAAATACTTACTTTGGTATTAAAAAGTAAATTTGGTTGGTATTTATGTAACTCTCAGTCAGTATCATCGCGCTTGATCGGCAATTTTCGTAATTTTAATTTAATCGCGCCTCTAGTCACCGGAGTTTTTGCCCAAAATGTTCAAAACTCGATCGTGGAAGCAAAGTAGGTATCTGTCAGCACTTTGTACTTTGCGAGGAAATAGAACAGCAAGAACACAGGAGGGGGGGGATTCGTGTTCCGAGAACGATAATCTAATTATCGGGGCAATATCGGAACAATGATCGCAGCGAAATGCGAATCGATCGAATCGTCGTTTTCTGCGACGTCTTGCCGAATCAGTCGGAGCGGATTCGATCGCGCCATTCAAACGCGTTGGTGTACGCTCTGTGGAAATGAACATTAATTTCCAGTTTTCAACTGCAGAGAACCGAGCGAGAGATCCGTCAAACCAACGGCGAAACGAGACTGGATAAGGCAGCGACGTACGCTGCTGGCCTGGTGATTAGCAATTCGAACCGTTAAGAAACCGACCGGCCGCCGGTTCCCGTGAAAAACCCAGGGTGGATCCTATTTAAAAAAGTTTGATTAAGAAAGCCGGCACGGCCATTATTCTCATGCTAATTGTACGACCACAGACGTAGTGAAAAAGTACACGTCGAAACGGAAGGAGTACGCCTGGCACACCGGATCGCGATGCATTTCTCATCAGTGTTCACTTTTCGTTCTTTCTTTCTTCCCTTCTTCCTTTCTTTTTTCTCTCTCGTGTTCTTTCTTTCTTTTCTTTCTTTCAGCGTTTTTTTTTTTCAGCGTACGTGCAAAGTAACGATCGCACTTTAATCAACCATACAAATTTTTCACAAACGCAACACAGAAACGTAATTATTAAATCGAAAGCGAATATTTCATTTCAAGCTTCGAAACGTTCCGCACGTATTTATAAATATTCTAACAATCGACAAATATATAGGTGTAAATGTACTTGCTCAAATTTACGTTTATCAAGAATATAATTGTTTTATCTGCCAACAGCGAGTGTCATGAAAAAAAATAACTTACCCTTTTGTTAGAATTTACTTAATTTAGTTTTGAGTTGTCAGTGAAAATTTCTGCGCTGTGCTTTCTAAAAATTCATTTCCCTCCTACGTAACGAGCTGTCGTCGCATTACGTTAATCGTCAATGAAACAAATGAAAAACACAGAGAACTCGTCACTTTCTCTCAACCGATTACGCGGAAAAATCGAAACTTTCGTCCTCCCGTTCCGTCGGAAATTTCTTCACGTTCTCCCCCGTAGACGAATCATATGCACCACTTCGCGTCCAAGATCCACGTTTCCTCCGCCACCGTGGCGGTACGCGTGGTCCGGAAGTAGGGTTCTCACGTCTCCCTCCCCTTCCCTTTCCAGAAGCAACCCCGATTTTCAGACAAGTCGTGCCCTTGACGAGCTGCAGTTTGCGCGTAGTCCGACGTAACGTACGAAACATCCCCGACACGTTCGTACTAGCATACCGGACGAATGACTCTTACTACAAATCCCATCTCGTTTTCTTTTTTGTTTTGCGAATTTTCGTGCCGATCTTCCCCCAGACGCGCGTATTCTTCAACAGATACCCGTTAGACTCTGTACGCGACGAGGAATTTCTCTCTAATTTCTCCAAAGTCGCGCTCGAAACACTCGCAAGCGGCACAAACGGCTCGAGCGACTCGCGAAGGGTTGAAACGATCGGCACCGTCGTGCCCCGGTGACGGTCGAAGCCGAGATTCTCGCCGGATGGATGCGAATGTCGGTCGCCGTCGTACAAAAGTCACCGCGACGTGACTTCGGCCGGCGAAATAAATCACGCGGCGCATACATCATTCGGCGGGCCGCGCGGTGCCGAGTTGAAAAAGTAACTGGAAAGCTGCGCGAACGACAAACCGCCGGCTTATCCAGTTACACGCCGAGGAGGGTTCGCCCCGATTTTCTCCTTTTTTCTTTTCCCTTCATTTTGCATTCTCTCCCTCGCATCGACGCGCCTATCACCCGCGCTCTGGACTCTCGTCGTCGTCGTCGTCGTCGTCGTTTGCGAGTCACCCTCGTTTTTAACGCAGCGAGCTTTAGACTCGCTGTTTGTAACTTCCTTCTCTCTCTCTCTCTCTCTCTCTCTCTCTCTCTGTCTCTCTGTGCCGCGTCGCTGAGAATATTCAAATGCGACGCGACAGCAACTTGGTCGAGAAGAAGAAGTTGGAGAGAGAAAAAAAGGAGGAACTTCGCGAGACGTTTGCGAAGGAATAAATCTTCGCCTGCGTTGGAATCTACCTTGTTTGGGTTACGACGGGGGACTAAGTAGTTTGAATAATCGATCAGTTCTAATAACGGAGGTTAGCTCGGGGAAAGTTCGATGCGGCGTAGGGATATACATTTTCAATCTGTTCGCGGATCTATCATAGAAAAAGAAGAATGTGAGAGACGGCAAACTGTCGCACTGAAACTACTTATAAACTGAATTATAAACACGTATAGCCAAATCATACGAAAAGAAGAAAGAAAAAATACGACAGCTACATTTTCAAAGAAAAACAATTCAAGTTACCCTGTCGAATATCAAAATCTACGCTAACCGATCCAATGCGCTCCGGCTGCGCCCTCGTCGAACGCGAAAAATCGACTCCGCCAATTCTCTTCGAATCGACGCGACCAAAGTCATCCCCTATTAACGGGGGCCTGGGCAGGCAGATTCTCACGCGCCCGAGGTTCCAGTCGAGGGGCCAATTAGAGAAGGCGAATGCTCGGCGAGGGTGCCGATAAATCGGCGGCTCCTCCACTGTCGACAGATAGATAGATATTCTCGGTATTCACGGATCGTTACGCAAGCCTAATAACAACGTCACCGAGAATCGTTACGAGGCGGCCAAGACAATGAGCCGAAGACGAAGACGGAGAAATGGAGCAAGCCGGTTCGACGCAGGCCGGCTACTTTGTCCGGGAATGCGGGAAGATTGTTGTCGCGGAAACAAAAAGTCATCGCGAAAGCACGGACACCCGGTATTAGCGTTCATCGAGATCCCTGATTACGGGCCACGCACAGCTTGTGCGTATCCATTTGCCGCGGCCATTGTTCGCCGATCCGCTAGGAAGCATTGTAGCAAACGAGGGGGAAGGTAATAACGTGGCGCCTTGTTCGTCGATTAAACGACACATTGTACCGGGGGACTTTTCTTTGATTGGATTACGCTTTAACGGAGCGAGGCTGCTGCCCGGCCGGCAACCGTGAAAAATGACCACGCGACCGGCAAATCCCCGTGAGAAGCCGCGACACGGGCCACGAGCGATTCTTTCCTTTCAGAGAGAGAGAGAGAGAGAGAGTCGCGGCAACTCCGAGAAGACTTCTTTTTAAGGAGAGCCCCTCCTTTGGCTCTCTGTCATCCTCAATTTTCCTTTTCTTTCTCCCGCGTCTCTTGCCCGATCGTGGAAAATTCTAAACACAAAGAGAAAGGGGGGGAAAAGTTGGGAACAAATGAGAACAGTTTCTTCCCCTTTGAAGAAATCTCTTCGAATAGTTGAAACAGTGTCAAATTTGTGCCTGCTCGCAATAATACACTCTTAGTCACTTGAGACTACAAGGTCTCGCAGCGCTTAGTAACCGGCGATGCGACTAAATATATCGTGTGATTTTCAGCGGATGCGAGACACGAGCAACTCGCCGTACAATAGCTGGTCGTTACGCTGGCTTACGAAGATGTAGAAAATCGGCAGGATCTCCGAGACTCGATGGAAGCTCAGAAGGTGTAAAACCCGACGCAGGGGGCAAATGGAGGAGAATTAATCGTGGCTGAAGAACTCGGAACAACAGAAAGAAGAAAGGAGAGAAAGAGAGCGATCATCAAAGTGACATTTGGTCCAGTGCGCGTATCCAACTGTCGCGTTATTTACATCCATGAAACGGAAACTCGGTCCAATTTCCCCGTGAGTTGGTGATCTCTGGAACCACCGTAGAGGGCAGTTGTCTCGCGTCGACGTGGCTGCGGTCAGTGACGCGAGATCGCAAGGGAAAGCGTGGCAACGAGGCGAAGGAACGAAGAAAAGCCGGAGGCAAAGAACCGGAGAACGCGGAGGAAAACAGAGCGGCGAAGAGAAAAGCGACGAACATTGCGAGGAAGAGGGAGGAAGAGGGAGGAAGAGGGAACAGCAGAGGTATGAGAGAGAGAGAGAGAACGTGGTGGCTTGGGCAGTGCGTATCGATCTGGCCGCGTTACGTGCGTGCCGGAGGTTGGGGTCCTGGCGTGGACCAATCGGAGGGCTACTCCTCTCTCTTCCTCTCTCTCGCTCTCTCCTTTTCTTTCTAGAAACTTACTCTCGTCCTCCTTGTCCTCTTCGCTCTCCCTTTCTCCGTTCAACCAACGCGTACCGACGCGTACGCGCGCACACACATGCACTCACGCACGTCAGCCAGCAGCGTGTACCTGCTTGATTACGTCGGCTGATAACGCAACGCGGCCATGTCGATACAATGAAATGGCGGACGATCGAGACCTAACGCCGCCGAGTGCCGTTCCTTTCCGGCGCTTCCCAATCGGAAAACCGCTCCCTTCCTGGAGAGCGGGCAGCTCCAAGATTCCTCCAACGCTGGAATTTCCTTCTTTCCTTTTCTGCAATTGTTCAAGTGGGAACGCAGAACGCGACGACAAGTCTCGTCTCTGTAACTCTCTCGGCTGAACAGTCGTTAACGCACCATACGGCTTCGGAGCACAGAAAGTTCATTTTCTCTCAACGGTTTAGTTTGACAATCTCAGAGTATCGCTCCTTTGGCGCGCAGAATTCGTAAAAGTCGTATCCTCGAAGTCGTAAAAGTTCTGGGCGAAGGTGGAATGTCGGTTCTTCTCTTCTGGCTCGGAAATTCCGTTTCTATGATTATATCCGTATTTCGAAAGTGCAGGCTTCGAAATTCGAAGAACAGATAATTTATGTTCAAAGATGGATTTCCTTGAAACGATAAATCTTTTAACTTGGTAATTGCGAGTCAAAGTTTCTTGGTAAAAACATGCGTACGGAGTACAACGCGATAACGCGAGAGTTTAAAACGGAAAGTCTCTCTCCTTTCGCGACAATAGCGGCCTGAATATATTCCGCGTCTCGTCCCAGAAGAGCCGTGAGATTTTTCAAATCGTCGATAGAGAAACGGCTGTTCAACTACGGACGCCACGTCGGAACAATGAAACGTCGAACGATAAAGTTTTCACGGTTCCGACACGGCGGATGTTGCTCGGAGGAAACGGCTTGTGAAACCATTTCCTGTTCGATCCGCGTTTCGAGTGTAAAAATATTAGCATTTGGACGAAGCAACAGCGCCCCTCTCGGCGAAAATTTGTCCCCGGATTGCCGAGACGAGGCGATCCGCAACCAGGCTCGTGAATATTCATCGGCCGTTAGGCTAAAAGATAGAGGAAAGTTAAACATCGAGAGGCACGGGTCCTCGGCGGAGCCACTTGGAAAGTTCCGAACGAGGTGTTCTCCGTCCCTTGACGATCTATTAGCGTCACAATTAGGCGAAACATCCGCGGCAACTGACTCCTCCGCGGCAACTGTGAAAATTGTTCTCTGACTTGGGAAATCCCTCCGTTTCGGGCAAACTGCTTCTCCGCCTTGTTGTTGCATATTACTCGCCGCCGCACAGCTTTGTCGGACAAAGGGCATTTCAGGGGCAGAAGTGACGGAAGGAGAATCGATCTATTTTGGAGTGTAACGAAAAGAGAGACGCGTACTGTCAATTACACAGGTTTCATTTCGAGAAGCTGTCGATACAGAGAGAAAGAAAAGAAGAAGAAACACCGGTATAAAAACAAAAAAGAAGCGATTTTTAAATCGCGATCTGCAAATCCGGCAAACCAAGATTAATTCACTCAACGAGAGTCTCCGTCCAGGCTCAAAGAGTAGTATCCAACCGGATGGTCGAATTTACGATATTAAAGACTCGCAGGAATAACGGCGAATCGTAGCGGAAATATGAAAATTCTTGAACACTGAAGGCCGCTGAAGGCTGAAAAGACTGGAAAGTGCATATCGATGACGTATGCACCCGCGAATCTACTTTCTGCACTGAAATTCAACTCTTTGAAGTTTTAGCTGGTAAAAGGGTATGAAGAGAGGGGGCGGGTGATAAATAAAAGGAGCGAGGAGCAGTTCCGGTGGCCATCCCGGTTGAACTTTAACCGGACAGAACCGGCCTTTACACGAGTTGTCCACGCGTGAAGACCAGAACGGCGTATATATACCGTCGATTAACGAGGAAATTCGATGAAATCGTAAATTCGTTCGCTCTCTCGTCCGCGGCTGTGCTCTCTCGCGATGCGAGAGCCGGTATTTACCAATAAAACGCTGCGCTGCGGGCGATATATATTCACGCACGTGCACACACGCGTCGCGAAACCGGAGCGACATGGCGGCCCATCGGGGACCGGCGAAATTTGCTAAACGATGTAAATAATGGATGGGAACAGTTGGACAGTTTTCAGTTATTTTCCCTCCGCGTTCGCGCATAATTCAAACGAAATTTATTGCCGCTGCTCAATTACGCAAAATATTGTCAAAAAACGCGCCACCGCGCTTTCCACTGTCTCTCTCTCTCTCTCTCTCCCTCTCGCTTTCTCTCTTTGTCTTTTTCACGTTTTCGCAGCGTGCCAACCTCTAAATCATCCCTGCTAAACACCGGGACGTTGGCTGTCGCTCCGCGGCTTTTCAATTTGATCTACTTCGTTCGTTTTTCCATCGGCGACGTTGTTTTGCGATAACGTTGAAAATTATTGGGAGATTACTCGACGAGAGTAAATGACGCTATTTAGCCGAGATATCGACCGAATGTTGCACAACTCCGGTTTCGTCCGTGCGTACTTTCATTAGCAGCGACTTTTCATTCGATTGATGAATGATAATTTGATCGTCTTGGATTAAATAATTCGCTTGTTTAATCCAAGGTGAGCCCATCATAAAAAGTGGCATCACTACCAAAACTAAAACCGAGTCCGTGGAAACTGGTTTCTTTGACTGTCTTTGTCAGCTTTCGTTCGCTTTATCGCAAGAGTTTCCTATAACAGAGGGTTAACCAATTACAACAGAATCAGTTATTTCGCAAATCTTTACCAATTATTCGCAAATAATGCTCTTCAAAGAGCCAACCATTCTGTCGCGATTCCTTTCAGCCAATCTACATTGTCAAGTTTGTTAAAATTCGATGCATTCGCCACTTTCCAAATTGATATTTGCAATTCGGAGAAATTCAAATATCTGCGGCAGTTACTTTCAAACGTATTTTAATTACGCGACGTTTCGCTCAGTTCCATTCGATCATTTCGTCTCGCTCCTCGAGTCTACAGTTTTTTGCAAAATTTCAAGAAACCCGAGCGGCATCGCGATAAAATTCCTACTCGATCCTCTTTCGCGCGTTACCTTCCTCCGAAACGAAATTCTCCGACACCCCGTGAGAAAACAAAAGAAATCGTGCCAAATCCACCGTCGCGTTTTCCATCGCGTTCGCCGTCGTTGTGTCCATCCGGCGAAAGTAACGATCGGTGGTACGCGCGAAACACAAGGCCCGAGCGAAAATCACGAATGTCTTGCGGACGCCTGGGATCCCCCACCCCCCTCCTCACCCATCCTATAATCTGGTCTCCTTGGTTTCGCCCTCCTCCCCCCCTCCCCTCCCCGAGGGCGAAAAGGAGGAAGACTCACCCCGAGGCTTTTCGTCGACTGGGTTACTTGCGAGGGTGCAAACGAGCGAGTAGGATCGGCTAAGAAAGTCGCCGGAAGGCGGTGCGAGATGGATAAAGAGGTTGGCGAAGGCGTGTGCGGGAGAGGACAGGAGGCGGTTTAAAGGGTAGCGAACGCCTTGACAAAGGCAACCCTCTTAAAGTTCGCCCTACGCTCTCTGCCAATGCGAATTCGAAGCCTGGACTCCGCGTGCCAGATTTTCGGCGAAGGGCTTGAATGCTAGCCACCCCCGCCCCGGAAATGGCTCGAAATTA
>KQ435896.1:2722152-2734163 GCA_001276565.1 Melipona quadrifasciata
CCTCCCGGGGGGAGAGTTACGGCCATGACTGTTGACCCCGGGCGTTGGAACCGTCGTTCGTTCGGCAAACGGAGCTCGATTGTGAGAAAATGAAATCCGCGGGACTGGAAAAATCACGCTGGTGGTTTCACGAATCCACGTAAACGTTCGGAGAAATGATACACGACGAGAACTTGAAGCGTCTGGAACGTTATCCTCGTTCGGTGAATTTAGTTGCTTCGTCGTAAATATTGTTTGGAGTTCGTTCTAGATTTCGTGCGAGTTTGTTACCATTTTCGATTGGCAGCGATAAATTTTGAAAACTTGAGGAACCTCTCACACCGATAAACGTTTGTTCCAGAAATTCTACAAATATCAATCGTCAAGTGGACATCGTCGTTCTCGTGGATACACTATATAGAAATTTGTACGAAATTATTGGAATTTAGTGTTGTTATTTTCGCTGTTGAGATCAATCGGAAAGAAAAGTCCAATTAAATTAAAATTCTCAGAATCGAGTTGAGACTTGCTGCAAATATACTAAGTATATAGGAAGCTAAAGCAACGTCCGGAAAATATCCGCGAAAATGTTCACGCAGATCCTCGATTCGACCGCCGACGCGGCATCTCGCTGAATAAAAATCCAAATAAGAATCCTCGCCGACGTTAAAATCCAAAAGCTGCGGCAATCCTTTTCTCCTCTGCCATTCTTATCTCGACCGCCACGGAGCATCGGGTGGAGGGAAAAAATACAGCCGCCGGTTCAGCGGAATACGCACGCTGCAGAGAGTAACTTTAAAGTCGTCGCCGCGTTCCTCTCCAACGATCTTTCCCTTCGAACGAGCAAGAAAACCGGCAGGACCGGCAGACAACGCAAATATGTCCGGGAAAGAAAAGGAAAAAGCGAGTCGGAAAATAGGAGAGTCAACCCGACAACCCGGCCGGAAAAGGAGAACCTTCGTTGTTTTAGCTTAATCGTGAGACGGGGAGCCGACTGATTCTTACGCTAGCCAACCGGAAGTCGGCTATCGCGCGCGCCACTGTACTCCCTTGAACCCTTGATTTTGTCGAATTTGAATCGTTTACAAGTATATTCGAACCTAAGACGAGCATGCACATTTACGGAAATAAAAACGATACTTTCAAACAGATTTGAATTCTATGTATGGATACGTACGAAGCTTACAATATAGTTCTATTTTCGTTATTTTCCGCTTGACTTTCGCAACGACAATATTAACCCGCCTGGTTAGGCGGATCGCGACGATTTATTTTCGACACAGAACGTTCAATTTGTAATAAAATTCGAAACGTTAAAATCGAAATTGCCCCAAATCCCCCGGCGATTCGCCAGCAGCCCGACGTCAATGATTGAATATTGCCAAGAGCGAATTGCCATAATACCAATTAAGACTTCGTTCCGCCCAAATCGCGCAACACTCTGACAAAATTAGTCCGCTAAATCCCCTGTGACGCCCCTGGTGGTATCCGAGAACGGCCGAAACTCTATCGCGCCTTCTAATCCGCGATTAATCGGCAAAGGCTCGCGGAAATCCGAGCATTTGCCCGTGGAACGAGCACAGAGGAAGATCGATCGAGCCCCTAAATCGTCGATACTCGTGGATACTCGTTGGAGCGTCGGAGCATTCCGTAAGAGGGAAGTGGGTCCCGATCAGAGGCTACTAATAATTTCCCCCCCGCCCCTTCTTCCCCCGGGTCTAAACGAGCCGTGCCACGGCAATAATCATTCCCCTCACCGCGCCGTCGTCTTTCGTCGTCGTTCGTGGGTCCTTCTGCCACGCATCGCAGCGACACGTCCCCCGTCTCTGCAACCCTCCGCAGGGACTAATCGCCGCCACTGCTAATGATTTATAACCGACGCACGCGTGTACGTGCGGAGAATCGTTGGCGAGAGTGTGTGCGCGTCGCTGGAACCGGCGAATCCTGTTGCGGACCCCCGCGGCGTTTACACACCGTGGGATTGGGACCGGGTTTTCGTCCGGGAGCCGAGACACGGCCAGTCAGTAGCGTTCTGGAACACGCTCGAGTTGGCTAGGAGCGGCGGGGACGGGATCGAGTCCAATATGTAGTTACGAATTCCAGCCAAGTTTCGACATCTGAGCTTCGTTCCGTGGGTTTTCACCACTTGAAAATAACAGCGTGTCCGTTTTACACGAATCCTTGTCGACAAGCTCGACACTTACGTCCTCTCCAGCCACTCGAAATGTTCAGTTTCTTAATAAACTTGACGGAAAATTCAAAACGAACATGAAATATTTTATAGTATAGGCACGTAACGTTACACGCATTGATTCTGTGCTTTGGCAATTAAACGAATTTGATTCCATTTTTTTTACTAAATCTCGCGTAGAAGCAATTTTGCCAAAGCTGCTGTTTAGTTGCCTAACCAGGAAGACAAGGGAGGAATTGAATATCCGTTCGCGGAGCTAAGGTCATGAATATCTCGACAACAAGCTTGTCAATGCTTGCGTAACGTGGATGCGGGACTCGGGACCGAGGGTGGACCCCCGAAAAATCACGTGTCCTCGCAGACAACGATGATATTCTAACTATCCCACAGTGGCGAGCGGCATTAGGGTAGCGTGACGTGTGGCCACCCCTGAGGTTCGTTCTCGCGAGGGGTTGTTACATCTCCTACGATTCTCTCTCTCTCTCTCTCTCTCTCTCTCTCTCTCTCTCTCTCTCTCTCTGTCTGTTTCTCCCTCGCAATATGATATTCTGCCCTCTGTTAGATAGCATATGCCTGGTCCCTTCTCGCACGGGTAATCCGATTTATTATATACGAGTTCATACGTCGGTATCGAGATTTTATCGCGATATCGATATCGGGCAGCGCGGAGGCCAAGGGTGGATTAAGCCCGAAGCCATCCTCGCAAGGGATGCCACGAATTAACAGGCTTGTTTCACTCGATACCCATTCCCTCCGGCTGCCGACAACGACGCGTCCTGTCGTATTTACGTTGGCGAACGTCGGCGGGCCAAAACCCTTTCACCGTTGATTCTCTTCGATTTCCGCGAGACAATGGACACGTCGAGTTGCCAAATCGCAAGGAAAACGAACAAAGTTTTTCGTCGCGTTCGTTTCGAGTCGGCTCGTAGAATCGTCAACACCCTCTGTAATCGTGTCGCGTAACTTGAAAGTTTGTACATCCACGTATCGTTTGACGATTAAATTGTTCCGAGACAACTCGACGGTCAGCTGCGCGCCTGACAAAGTCGCCTCTATGACGGGCGGGGAAAGACGAGAGAGAAAGAGAGAGAGAGAGAGAGAGAGAGCTGGTTGCTGGTTCGCGACTACTACTTAGTGGCCGAAAGGGCGGAGTGCAAGGCGACGCGCGAAATTATTCTCCCAATTAAGCCAACGCGCAGCGGTCCGGCAACGCGTTAATTAAATCAAGACGGGCTGAGCGTGTGAAAAATAATTAAGGCGGCCAGCCGCGGGACAAAGGAACGTCGTGGTGGCCTGTGGAGCGCGGAAAGCCTGCGCGCCAGCGAAAAAGAAAGGGGTGGAAATCTCCTACGTTGTTTATTGTCATGCGTGGTTTTACACGACGACGACGACGACGACGACGACGACGACGACGACCGCGCCGTGCAACATCGACCACACGAGGACGAAGCCGGGTGCGAGGATCAGAAGAACGCGGCTCTCGCGTTTTCCTGCACGCGGCGACGAAAGAATTATCGGCGCGGTGCAATTAGACCGGGCTAGAATTAAATTAATAACAATCGTGACACCGGCTATATAAGTAAAATTCTCTTTTCAGGCTGCGTTATTTTAATTAAAAGGCAGCGCGCGGCGTGTATGTCGCAGAAAAAGGAGAGAAAGTTCGCCGGTGCGCGCGGCAAACTTTTATTCTTCAATAAATTATTTTTTATCGTGTCCGCATTGTGCCGCGATTTTATGGTCTCGCGTTGTTCGGATAAACGAGGCACTACCTCCCTCCCCCTCCCCCTCCTACGGCACCAACCCCCTCCGACCAGCCCTGAATATGTAAAGTTTCAATTTTCGTTATTTAACCTGTGTGGTACCCGCGGCTTTTAACGACATTTTATTAATAACGACCAGCCGCGCGGAAACTTTCCGGCTTCGTGCCCCTCGTCCGCCTACGCGAAGTGACTTTGTGTTCTTTCCTTCTCTCGTCTCGTTTTTTTTTCTTTTTTTTTTTTTTTAACCACCACCTCCTCCGCCCGACAAAAATATAACATTAGACGTGCGACACGGAGTGGTTCGGTCGAGTGATTCTCAGAAAATTGACTACTCCGTACAAATTGCAAATTGCCTTCCGTTGCTATAGCCGCACGCGTAAGTTTCAGCACGTGCGCTGCGTTTGTTTCAAAATCTGAAAAGTCGAGCAACATCTACCTTAACAACTGCACCAACAGCTGCAGAGACGATCGAATCACTTTACCATTTACAAGCAAATAAACGCGGTATTTCTCCATCTTTCAATATCATTCCAATTACTAACTCGGGAGTGTGTCTTTTCTTCTCCGCAAGAAGGACGAACACGCGCAGTTCGAGAAGCATGCGTACACGCGATCGTCGGACAAGAGCGAGGTGAGTATCAGCGAGAGAAGTGGTCCTGTATGAAATTCAATGGTGTTCCTAGGCGGTGTTCCACGACCCTCCCCGTGAAACGCGTCCCCAAAGCATGGCCACAGATTCACTTAGCACCAGTTAACGCGCACCGACGTGCCTTCTCGCTCGTTCGCTCGCTGAAAACTATTTACCATCTTCTTTTGTGATCCCCCTACCTCGTGGAACGTACTTCACGTCACCACGTGGCTCAGGGCGACCCTAACTGCGTCGCAAGAAGGGGGACACACCCCCTCGCCGCACAATTCACGCCCTGGCATGCGTTCTACAATGCCACATATAGACTTTGTAATAGCAAAGTGCCTTCCAATTTTTAAACTACCCTCCGCGTCGTAATAATAAACTAATTTCAGCCGCCTCCCCCGAAATTAAACGACGCTATTTGACACTTTCGATTATCCGTCTGCTGGTCCACTGTTCTTTCTTTCTCGCGTATACACACGTGTCGGGAGTTGAAGCGTTTCGCGAGAGGAGGATTCCGACTTTCGTGTAAATTGAGCACGGTGATTTTATCGGGACGCTCAGAAGGATGGAAATAAATTGATAAATGGCAAGATGTTCGTTGCGAATGTGTTTGGTAAAATTTGTTAGGAGTGCCCCCTTCAAATTTCATAGACATTGCCATCAATAATGTTAAAAATGTGATTTAAATAAAGCGAAATTTTGCACAGTACCGAAAAACGACATTACTCGTGGCTACCGCTATAATTAAATACAGTCCTATGGCGTGACTGAAAATGATTTTAGCGGGGGAAACCCGCTAATGCAACGAAAATTAGCGATTGGTCGACGGTGGCGTTGACTGGTACTGAGCGATCGCGCCTGTAATTTGTTTCGTATCGATTCAAATGTTTGCGTATCGATCAAATTTTATGGCAAACATTTTACGTCTTCATTTCCTAGTCGGAAGAGTCGCTTCTGGGCCTTTCGATGAGACGAATCGTACTCGGGTACAAGTCGTGCAGATTTTTATTTCAATGTTTCCGTGATCCCTGCGGAATTCATACAACAGAGCCTCCCTTTCTTCAACGAAAAATAATACTCCGGATATCTTTATGCGTTCGCAGGGGATTTTAAAGTTAGATAAGCGAGCGCGTAAAACATCCAGTTGATATTCCAATTTTACATTTTCTATCGAAATTTAAAATATTCCCAACAACGTTTTCCTGAGCTCCAACGATTGGATTAACAAATTTCACTAGGCGAGACGAAATATCAAGTCCCATTTAAATAGACCCGTTCCTGGAAGGAGACCAGCATCTCCGATGATCTTATCACCGATCCAGAACTATCTACCATGAGAAATGGGCTCTGGTGAACCCCACGAGCCGAAAGGGGGCGACGCCCGCCTCGTATACGCGTCAATCACACACCGCGCATATATTTACGAGAATCCGTGACTCCCGGTGGCAACCGTTCTCCCCGTCTCGCAGTGTGTGGCATCTATCAGGCACCAAAACACACCCCCAAGGAGAGAGCGTGCCCCTCCTGTGGCAGGATGCTGGCTAAATAATGGTCCCTGAAGGGAGGGTACCGCGTGTCAACTACCTTGACAGTGTTCTGACATTTCCCTAGCTTCGCGCGCGCGCGCGCATATCCCCGTTCCCTTTGCAAACACCAGTGAAACTCGTAAAACTCAAATAAATAAATCGCGATGAAATTTGAAAAGGGAGGAGGGAGCGAAATTCGCGGCATCCAACGTCGGCTCGCAAACGAAATTACATCGGTGGTTCGTTCTCGGTAAACAGAACGGTCAAAGGGTTGCACGATCCATTGTACCCGTTGTCACCCGTTGTCAGGAGTATCGGTTTACAGAGGCAGCAAACGAGTCCCGAAAACGGAAATAAAATTTCCATCTGCGCGCGCCCGCGCGCGTCAACGAAATTACCAAAGCGATTAAGACAATGGCCGACTGGGACTTTGGAGGGGCGTAACATTCGCTGCCTGGCTGCCGCGATAGAAGGGGGGGGGGCAAACGTTGCGTAACGCTGCACGGTTCAGAATCACCCCTGGAGTATCTGCAACCCCCTTCGGGGGGTCGCAGCCGGTCTCCGGGCGACCGCGACATCGCCGCCGCACGACTCGTTTACACGAACAATCGCGCGCGCTTTTCTACGGGACAAAAAAGCTCCCGTCGACCT
Organism: Melipona quadrifasciata; assembly: GCA_001276565.1. Classification (NCBI taxonomy): domain Eukaryota; kingdom Metazoa; phylum Arthropoda; class Insecta; order Hymenoptera; family Apidae; genus Melipona; species Melipona quadrifasciata. The sequence goes on from KQ435896.1 coordinate 2,728,894, forward strand.
GTCCAAAGTTGCTGCGACAACAACTGTCTTGTGACGCGTGGCAGGGGTCAAGGGGCACGCACGTTTCTCCTCGTTACCGCGATTGTGAGAACGGAACTGACGCGCCAGACTACGCGAGTTCGGTCTGTTCCCCGTTTGCGTCGAAATAACTCGGCCATCGTTCGCCGCTGATTTATCATTTTCTTTGCGGACGGTTCGTGCCCTGTCCTTTTCCTCGTGGACTATTGTGCGACGCGTGATAATTGCCTCTTACTCGTCGATCGATCCGTTGTCTCGCTCTCTTTTTTCTAACGTGAAGCAATAGTTGTATTTTACGAGAAAGAATTTTCGTGGATGACGAAATTGAGAACCGAGGGGGCGCAACCCTGTAAGAAATTTGGCGTGTCCAAATCTTAATCCAAAACTTAATACGTTAATTGAAAAGCGAGTGAGTTATTGTACGAATGTTTGTTTTGTATTTTATCGTGTTGTATCAAATGAAAAAGAAAGAAAAATCGAAAGATCCTACTGCGTGTACTTTTTCCTTACAGTCTTGGAACCCTTTCATTTTCAATACAACTTCAACGTTTCACGTTAATTGCGGAAAATCTAATTAAGAGATGCATGTGGGTTTCGAACTTCGACTATTTGACATTGCGCGAATACCTGCATGAATTTCTTCATCAAACTTTTAATGCAGTTTCCCTGCCACACGGGAGTAACAAGCTAAAATTAAGTTCCGACAAAGGTTCAACGTTCGACGAAATTATAGAGAATCTGATTAAGAAACTCGTGTGCTTTAAATTTCAATGTATAACGTTAACTGCGTACCGCAAAACACGATGAAATTTTTTAATCAAATTTTTAACCTGCACCGAGCAGCCTCTCTAAATTACCGTCGACCTTTCCCGTTTCGGAGGAAGCTAAAAATGACGAGTACAATAACTTCAAGAGAACGACGAGTACCGCGGGTAAAGCGAGGCTTCGTTGTTCCTCAACGAGAGGACCACACCTCGTTCTCTCCTCGTTCGAGCTTCGTTTCGCCGGGAGGACCCTTCCGTCGAGCGATTTAAAAGGATGTTCGTCAGGTCATAAAGTTCGATAGAATGACGCGGACGGATTTTATCGCGCGCTTTAGAGGCCCGATCGAGAAAGCGTCCCCTCGAGGACGATGTTTTAGACTTAGTTTAAAGTATCCCGACCGGTTATTGATAGGCCTCGTGACGCTATCACTAGAAGTGACCCCCGACTCGGCAACGGGGAATCGACTGGGGAGACGGCGTGAATCCATTTCGCAAGAAGTCATCCCTTCAAGTGACTTTCCTTGAAAATCTCATTCGGCGAAGAACAACTCGCGTCGAACAGCGCCGCGTTGTCGAAGGATGGAAAAGTTTCGTTTTGTTTTTTTATTTCGCGCGAGGTGAACGACATTCTTATGGACCGTGGATATGTAAAAAGTGAAATTTGGATGGAAGATTCTTTTACACGTGTCATAAATACATATGAAATATCCTCAGATATCGAATATTCTGGTTATATAATAAACCTTTCTGTCTCGATTTCCTCACACTCGTCGATTTAATCGAAAGGGCAAAAAGGAGAAAGAAGGTTGAATAACCCAAGGACAATGCAGTCAGACAGCAATCAAAGAGAAGCAAGAGAGACACCGCGTTTCGTGAATAGGAGAAGAAAGAAGGAACCATCTCTTCTCTCTCTAAAAAAAAAAAGAGAAAAAAAAAAGAGACGAGAGAGAAAGGGGACGTGAAAAGGGTTGCAGCGAAACAATTTCGATTCACGGTGTCGACGAACCGTAACACCGGCGACCAGCCAGTATCGATAACGTCGAGATGACGGATTGTAACGGAGCATAAAACCCCGTCGTACGTTCTAAAATAATAATCAGCCTCCGTCCCTCCTGCCCCCCTCGCGGCCCCCACCGAACCCGGGGGTTGGCGGTGTGTCGGTGGCGGCAGCCAGGAATAATCAGGAATTCCGGTCGCGTCCAGGCTGTCGCACGAGGCGCCAATCATGCCAACATTCAGTCGTACGACGTGCAACGGTGTTACAGTCGGAGCCAGAGGCAGAACCGGGGTAGTAGCAGACACACACCCGAGTCGAAAGAAGAGCAACAGAGAGAAAAGCCGGAGCTACCCGACTCGATTCGCGAAACTCACCAATTATTTGGCCATTCGTTGGCAACGTGCGCCAAATCTACAAGTGTTTACCCTGCACTCCACTCCTCCTCCGCCTCCTCACGGTCTCTGACACTGGTGCACAGGGTTGAGCGAAAGGGACAGAGAAAGAGAGAGACAAACAGGGTGGATTTCATCGGCAGGTTCTTGCAGAGACAAACGCGCGTCGGATCAGGAGGGAGGGGGGAAGAAAAAAAAAGGAAAAATCGAATAAACAGCGCGAACCCGGGGAAAATCGCTGATTTCTCGAAAAGAAACGAGAAAACAAACGGGACAACGAACGGGAGAGGAACAAAAAAGAGAAAAGAAAAAAAATACATAGAGATTGCGAAAATCCCCTGACGGGTTCCTTCCTGCGTTCCAACGGAAGCCAGCCTTTAACCCTCCGTGACGTACAAACGGGAGCGATTTTAATTGGATGACGATAATTGTTCGGTAAACTTTCCAAACACCCTCCCTCCCGGTCGGATTTTCCTCAGATTCGTTTAAACGTGTCCATTGTCCGACTGTTCCTCGCCAAGTCGGATTCACCTTGTGTTTACCTCCTCGGTGTCTCGTCGAACGTCAAGAATTCAACTGCTCGCAACTGTGGCGGGACAGGAGGAGGCGGGAGACGGATTGTCGATTGTCTTTGGCAGGACAAAAGCGAGCAACGGGGTAAATCTCGCTTAAACTCGCTGGTTAGTCGCTCGGTGTTGTATAGGTCGAGCATTAGAAACCTCGGACGGGACAAAGGTGGAAAGGTCCTTTGACGTTTCGGTGGAAGAGGCACCGAGACTCGCCCGATTCTAATTGGTGAAAATGATACGGTAGAATCTCGCTTGTACGAGCTTCGTTTATTTCGATCGAATTCCAAGTAGTAGCACCCGACTCGACGAATTCCTATTGTACGCGTCAGCAGATACCTTTGTCACGTGAATTCCAATCGAGCAAAATTCATCATATCTTGGCGAGAAATTCGTACAAATGGAGTTTTAACTTTATATGGCAAATTCGTACCTTTGTAAGTACAATCTAAAATACCGAAGTATCGTGTCATTGAATGTTCTGCCAAGCGTTTTTGCACTTTCAAATCTCTCGCGAACGCGTGGAAAGCCGCTATTTTGAATTTTATTCGGTTCGAGCTCGGAAACTGTCGGCGCTCGGCGATGCGGGTCAAGCTGAGCCAGCTTTCGGCGCCATGGCGAGGGAAAAAAGAGAAAAGGGAGAAGCTCGACACGTTGTCGCGCGTGGAAAGATGTCGAGGGTGTCACGGCAGCCAGGTTGCAGGCAACCAGCGCGCACGGTCGACCGGATTATTCTTACACAAGTCCGAGAGAGAGAGAGAGAGAGCTAGCTCTCGAGAGCCAACGAGTGGCCGACATATTTTATAATTGATTCCGGTAAATTCGATCGTCGATAATGACGTGTAAACACTAATTACGCCGCGGTGCCACTAATTAGTGGCTGGCAGAGAGTCCTGGCCTACGCCTAGTCCCTGCCAGCCGGGGTATTAATTAATTAGAACCACTCTGGCATACGCCGGTGATTGCACACGGCGCGTCACACTCTGCCACGGATCCTCGAGAAGCGGCGCAGGTAACATCGTCGACGCTCCTAATTGCTGATAGTCGAGCCAACGACGAACACCAGGCTGGTGAATCTTGCTCGATATCTTGCCGGTCAATTGCTGGTCGAATAATGGTTCGATCGACAGAAGAATCTTTTGGTTTATTAGCTCTCATTAGCAAGAATATTGAGACTCTTTTGTTCCAATTTGTTATTTTCGACGGTACTGAAAATATGTATATAACACGATATTTGGTAGATTAATTACACAAAGTACAGTTTCCATTTAGGAGATATAAAATATCACTGGCGAGTAAATTCTATATATTCGATCGATAACACGGACGATCCTTCAGTCTCAAAATCAGACTCGATGATCTTTCCCCAAAAAATTAATTGATCGAATGGAGCTTCGCCGAGTGATCAAGCTCGAGGAAGCCCTAGAGCCGCTCTCCCCCCTTTTGGAAACCTGCGACGCTCGACGACGCGCGCCGGATAAAAGGAGCGGAAAGAGAGGAGAGAAAAAAAGGAAACCCCTCCCCGCGGTAGAATTAGAGAGAACGAGGCGGTGGCGGAAAGCAGGGAGAAAGAAAGAAGAACGAAGATCCAAAGGAAGTTCGGGGCTGGTTGCCATCATCGTCGTCGTCGTCGTCGTCGTCGGTCGGCTCTTTGACTGATGATTGGCAATCGGTAAGCCGATTACCAGGACCGAGTGAATGTGCTCGCCGGGCCGAGTCTCGGCCTGGTCCAACCCTGAGCTTCCCGTGCTTTCGCTTCCTTGTCTACGCTCTATATATCCCCCTCGCAGCAAAAAAACTCCGTTACCGTCAGCGACCGCCCCTACGGCCTGGAAACCAGCCCTCGGTGATCTCCTTATTAACCGCAACCCGGTAATTGCGATCGACGAGCAGCGATTACGATGCGCCTGGCTGACTGCCCTCTGCGGCTAGGATTAGGCAGATTAGTCGTCGGTTATGCCGCCGGATAATTGATTGCACCCCGACAGCCTTCGCGGGCTGTGCAATTAAAAGCGGTCGGCTTCCTCTTATGACAACTCACCTGAGCCGCCGATTGATCAACTCGCCCAATTTTAAACTTAGGGGGGATCGGTGACTTGGAGAGTTGGGGGACTTGGCGCTCTCTCCCTCTCTCTCTCTCTCTCTCTCTCTCTCTCTCTCTCGCTTTCTCTGCTTGCGCGGTGAAAATTTTTCTCAAATCGCCGGTGATGTCCAAATCTCTCAGTCCCATTCCTTGATTTCTAACCAAGTTACGTTTGTATGGGAAGTGAGGAAAATTTTTGAATTTCGAAGCAAAGAATTTCCCACGGAGAGACGGAAGAAAGAAATTTAAAGCAAAGTTAGTCGGATTATTCAAATTAAAGTGACCGAGAATCGAGATCGGTAATTTTCCTCTAGAGAGGAAAAGGAACCGGGGCACTTTGAAAAACGAATCTGAAAGCGGAACTCTTTCCTCCCCCCGTTATATAATTTATCCACGGAACGGGGGTGTTCTTGGCCGGTCAGCAACGCGTTTCTCTAATCCCACGCCTCT
>KQ435896.1:2767819-2779791 GCA_001276565.1 Melipona quadrifasciata
GATGCACGAGGAAAAAGGCTGATCGAGGGGGAGGACGGGGAATGGTGACGAATGAAAAGAAAAGAGAACGAGCGAGAGAGAGAGAGAGAGAGAGAGAGATCACATTAAATCTTACCGGGTGCACGCCTCCGCAGTGCGCCTCTACCCCTTTTCTCTGCCCTCGCCTCTGTGTGAATTTCCGGTCGCGTTCCTGCGAGCGTTATTTCGAGACAAGGACGAGGCGAACGGATCGAGGAACAAAGTTGCACGGCGCAACGCGCGTCAGGGACGCGTTCGCGAAAAATAATTCTTGTCTTCGGTCTTTCGAATGCGTAGCAGACACACCGGGAGAAGAACAAAAAGAGTGGTAAATACACGCGAGTCGTACGATAATAAGAAAGTCACTCACCGACAGGAGATGAGAGAAGCGAGAGATGGTGGACTGTTGAGACGCCAATGATCCGGCCGATTCATCTGAAACAATGAAAGGTTTGTCAGTGAAAGGGACGACGTAATTTCGCGATGCTGAGTTTAAGAAAGCAAGCGGCGAGGGAGGAAGGGACGAACGCCGATCGAATTATTGCGGTTTCACGGGGTTGTTGAAGAAGCGGGAATTCGAAAACGAGGTACGAGAAAAATGAGGAACGGGGGAGGGCAGAAGAACAATTCTCGCGGTTATGAGAGGATGAAGGGGAAACGAGGGAAGGAAAGCGAATTACACGCAGAAGAAGAAGAAGAATCCTCGCGCTGGCTGGGCTCGTGTATATATGTATTTTATTGCGATATTCATAACGTTTACAAAGACGCTTGGTGAAACTGCCTCGTTAAATATTTTACGGTGTGCGATCGACCCGCCCTGCCGCGTGTCCGCAATGCACGAACCGCTCGAGTGAATCGAATTCAATGGGGACTTCTGTAGGGATGCGTGCACCTCCGGCGAGAAAGTGATGGAAACGTCGGGGTAAATCGCCGGGATTCGAGAAATACGGATAATCTATCGCTCAACGATTTCTTTCTCTAATTTAAATCCTTTTGTGAAAGGTGCACTCGTAGTAAAATCTAAACATCTTCTAACTGTGTACGCGTTGTCTTAATTGTCTCGGTAAAAAAGACCGTGCATGATATTTTTCAACGAATGGAACGATTAGATAAATATTCATTTCATTTTAATTAATTTATTAATTCATTGGACGTAACGAAATTATTATTATTATTATTATTATATACAACGTGGAGTATAAGATTTTTTTTCTTAAACAAGTTGTAATTTCTAAGATACACGTGTAATGTATCGTTGAGAAACTCGTTACCGTTGTCCAGAAATAATTATCGTTCTTCACGCAAATAATTGTTGCACGTTGGAAGAAAAATGAACGACGAATCGTAAAAAGGAGGAATAAGAAGGACACTGTTCCTGTTGAACAAAGTTTCTGGAATAAAGTTTGCCCATTCGTTGGCAAAAGGAAGTTTTACTGCGCCGTTATGAAGACGTATCGTGCCGTGAAAGATAGTTTTAACGTTTCTTCCCGCACCTTTCGAAACCCTCACAGCTGATTTCTGAAATCCTTTAGTACACTCCGTATTCGTTCTCGATTTGTAGAGACATCGAGAAACTTTCTTCTTTATTTGCTGTTCAAACACGTGAGTGTGATACTTATCAGAATAATTCTTTTTGATAGCTCATAAAAATTCCATCAACTTTTTTACAATATATATACATAGTGTTAATTTTTTATGATACACTGAAAGGATTTCTTGTATTCGAAAAACATAAGAAATCTCGCAGAAATTTCCTTTCTTTCTAATGATTAACCCTGTCATGATCAAACGTAATAAATTTCTGAAATGTAAAAGATCCAGCTGTTCTTCGCAGTCATTCTCAATTGTTCACACTGTCGGCGAATTGAAAAACAGAAGGAGATCGTCGAAAATTCCACTCTTATTCCACGTAAAGACGTGCCTTGTTCCACGAAAAAAATTTCAAATTGTATCAACGAGGCTCCTAACTGTATTAATCAAATTCAACTATCCATTAGCTGACTGCATTCGCGTCGATCGACAGACACCAATCAAGGGAAACTCTAAAAAAAGGAACCAAAGAGAAAAAAAAGTCACATCGACGTTGTTGTGGTCGTCGTCGACCCAGTCCTTTTCACCGATACGAGACTCGATACCTCGAGAGGGATTCACCGCGAACAGACTCGAAAGAGCAAGAAGGAACCGCGAAGAAGACAGACAGAATGTGTGTGTGTATGCGTGTGTGTGTGTGTGTGTATATGGAGGGTTTGAGGAGGCTGCTGGTCGGAGGCTGGCCCTCGACCTCGATTTTCAAAACGATCCTAACTCCGTGTCGAGACAAGGCAACGGGGTTGGGAGGGGCGACGGGGGAGGGTGCTTGCTTGCCGCATTCATTCGACCATTTCGTGGGGGTAGTACACCACTGCCGCCGCCGCCGCCGCCGCCGAAATAAATGACCGAGCATCGGGGGCCAGGCATTCATAGACCCGGCACTGGCGTGCATTGCTTTGCTCTAGTGCCTTTTGGAATTCCGATTGAGCAGAGAAGCTGGCGTGCACGCGCGCGAGCGAACGAGCGAGCGAACGAGCGAGTAAAAGAGAGAGAGAGAGAGAGACGACGAAGAGGGTTGCAGCACAGGGCGAAATACACAGAGAGGAAGACGAGAAGACGAGAGAAATGGATGGAAGGCTGAACAGGCCAACGGATGGATCGGTGTATTTCTGAGCAGGGGGAGGGACCGGGTGGGTGGAGACGGCGGCGAGGCTTCTTTCACGTCAGGTATAGTGAGCGATCGACCAAATCGCAGGTGAGTGGCTACGACCGCCGTACAATTTATTTATATAAACGCCGAGTCACCGGTTATTAATGAGAACTGCCGCCTTCTTCTGTCAGCAGAGACTGACGTCCTGTTTCCCCGGCAGTTGTCATTCCCTGCGCGCCCTGTAAACTTCTTCGATCGATCGATATTCCACTTCCGAACGAGCTATCTGGAATTTGTTTTCTTTTCCTTTTTTCTTTTTTTTTTTTTTGCGACAATGATATTAATTCGGTATGGCTCTTGGCTCTTGACTGAAATATCTCGAGCAGTTATGAAAGTGAGATAAGGTAAGTGTATTTATGAAAAAATTTGAAGATTCGAGAGTACAGAAGTATAAGAAAAATAGATTACTCTTTATAACCTTCGACTTTCAGTTTTTTCAAGTTTTGTCCATTGTAACTTGAACCAGTCTCGGCGAAATTCAAATTAGAAACATAGAATTTAATCAATAGATGCGGGAAAATTGCATTTCTCTTAGTAGGGGTAAAAAATACTGATGTAGCAAAGTGGTGAGTACAAGTGATGTCTGCAAGATCTGAAGGAAATCTCGATTCATCGAGCCGTCATCAGTCGTCACTTTAGTCGCGTGTCAACCTTTAACACGGTGGACGGATTTCCTAATCGCACGGAAATGGACAAAATGGGCCAGGTAAGTCACCGAGTATCTGTGGCTCATGGAAAATTCGTTCCGCCGCACGCGTATCCTTCTTTTTTCACTTTGTGCAGCCGCTTTATTGCTCGCGGTAGCCTGATATTTTTCGTGGAAGAGGTGGAACACCTGCGCCTGGCTGCTTCCTAGCCATTGACGAGTTAAAATATGAAGGTTAAAACAGCTGGATACTCGCTGTGGTCGACCAACGAGGAAACTCTCGACGGGAGGGCGAAGCTTTCCGTTCGCCAAGCTTCCTTTCTTCGAGCGACTTGACTTCTCTAATGTGTCCCCTGGGAACGCAGCGAGGATTTTTTTTGGCGAAAACAAGGCGCGGACACGCCTAAAACTCGCGCTTTCCGTCAATCGAGTTTCTCCATTTTCTTCTCCTCTCCGCTCCGTGAGAAGTCGAATCGGGCCACGTGATATTTTAACGCTCGGTTGTCTCTGGTTCGTTTCATTCAGCGGAGGATCTCCGTGGAGTTCTCGAAAATGCATCTCGCGAGATTCGTCGCTGACTGTTCAACCGCTGGTCGCCGCCGAGGGATGACACGAAGGAATTTCCGTCGTGTAACGTCCGGAATCGATTACCTTAATGACCGTGGACGCGAATTTGTGAAACCTGATGGAAAAGTGTCCAGCGACGTACGATTTTGTTTGTCAAATCGGAAATGTTATTTATCATCAGTTTGGAATTTTGTTTAATAAATCACCACGTCTTGTTCCACACATCTACTTGTTAACTCCATCTCGTTAATCTTTTTATGTATAAGCTAACTAAGCAACACATGTGAAAAAAATACGTGAATTGAATTATTTCTAAATCGCTATCGCTACTCGGACAGACAAAAGTTGTACAACTAAAATAGCTGAAGTTTTCTCAATCGTGGTTCAACAGAGTAATACAAATAAATTTTTTCTAAAAAAAAAATACCCCGTTTAAAAAAGATCAACGTCTCTCCGAATACCAAAATTCTAAAATTCTTCTTCAAATTGCAACAACATCGCGATCGATAAACGAAATAAAGTGCAGCTGCAACAACGTCTCTGTTAAAATTCCACGATCGATCGACGTAAACCACCACCACGCGGCCCGTAATTTTCCAAATCCTTCTTGCCGATTTTTTTCCCAACGCCAAGAGAAAGAGAGAAAGAGAGAGAGAGAGCTCGCAGGTCATCAATAAAAATAATCTCAGCTTTGCGGCGGCTTACCGATCACCAAAGTCTCTCGTACAGTTTTATTTATTTTTCAACCGCTACGCGTCATTGCTCGAGGGTGTCGACGGGGGTGGTTCCGGCCACGGTGGCCGTCGAGGCGAACTTTCAAAAGAAGCTGAGAGGGGCGGTACTGCAGCGGAAGGGGAAGGGCGGGTGGCTAAGAACCAGGTGTCACTCCACGACTGTACAAAGAGGTGATGGATGTCTAGCGCAGCTACCCTCGTAACGTGTCACGACCTCACCTCAGGTGTCACTGCAGGTCCACGCCTCGTTATCTTTTCGATACGGAGAAAGAAAAGCCGATTTTCTTCATTTGCAAGGCTCGTGTAATCTCCCTTCAAATTTTCTTTCGTCATACCCAATCCTGGGGCAATGTCGTTTGAACAAATGTGAAATTTTGGGGGTGTTCGATTTAAGGGTGTTCGTTGATTTGAACTTTGAACCATCATGGTTATTCCATGATATGGAGTATTTCAGTAGTGGAGATCAGTGATAAAGTCCAATTGTATCGAAATCAGTTGTATCAACAACGTATAAACATTGCAACGCGTTAAATATTTTCAACTTTCACATAGTATCGCTAAATATTCATTTGGCGTATTTAGTTCGCAAAGTTTTGCATTTACGATTTCAGTAGTGGAGATCAATAACAGAGGCCAATTACATTAAATCTTCATTGCCTTTAGCTCTTAAATAAAATCGTTGCCCATTCAATATTGAAGATGTTTAATTTTATTCTATATTTCACGTTTCCCAGTAGCAGAGGTCAATAATAAAGTCCAATTACTTCAAATTTTCATTAATAGTGCCGTTTCGGTATTCGAAATCGAAGGTATTTAATTTCATCTTATTTCACAATTATTGAACCAGCAATCTCTCTTTAGTTATCTGTGCCAAGAATCCTCGAAGGACCAGCAATAAAGTCTCCCCCGACAAACGGCGGAAAGCCCCGAAAGCGAAATGCCTTTCAATTACACGGTTTTTTCCTTGGAATTTTCGAAATTGGCCGTAACCGATGAGGTTTCGATGGTTGTTCCCAGAAATCGCATCTTCGAAAACCCTCTGCGGGGCGAAGTATTTACGAAAGTATTTTGTCGGCCGGACGCTTCATTCACGTCCACAGCGGGAGGTCTCGCAGTTGTGAGAATTTTGCGCACCGATTTCTACCATTTTTTCTTTTCTTCTTTTTTTTTTCTTCCTTTCATCTCCATCCGAGAATTCTCCCGCTCGTAACGAAACGTACGAAAATTAAAAATCGTAAGAATCTCGAGGCTGAGAAATTTCGTTTCACAAAAGAATATCAAATCTCGTAAATATAATTTTACTCTACCCACCGGCATATTATAGAATTTTCGCTAAATTTTTTAATCTTTCGCAGTCGGACGCAAAAGTTCTTCCTTCTCTAATCTAAATATTTCCAATTCACAAGTACATTGAATACAAACTTCCGTGATCAACCGCATATTTCAATACGATCTCTGATTCTACTTTCTCTCTAAATTCGAAATCGGGGAGTTTCGGCCACGAATCTTATTTTCGAAGACGCAAGGGGGAAGACGGTGACAAATGTACGGCGTACAATCGGGCGTGCAAACTTTCCACGTTTCACGGGCAGGATGTTATTTCTAAACTGAAGAAGTGTCAACCTCTGGTAAGAATTATCCAAGGCTGCACCTGGACTTATCCCCGAGAGTCACTTAAGTCGTAGGTGGCATGAAAATTGAATGGCCAAGGTGTGAACCGTAGAAAGGATCTCCCTCTGTTGCGGTGTCGCTGCAGCAAAAACTCCTCTGGTAGATCGTGCGCGTGTTTTCTAACACCTGGAGAATCGGGAACTGGTCTCAAAGTCGGATCTCGGCTTTATTCTTTCGAACCGCATCTCCCTTTTTCCCTTTGTCCGGCCACGCGACCATCGAAATAAAAGGCAGGATCCTGAGGACGCGTTTAATTTATCTGTTTCTTCGAATCCTTGCACTCTCTCTCTCTCTCTCTCTTTGAATTGATTCGATTATTATCTCAAAATCAGCAAAACTTGTATTGTAGGGACACGTATTGACATTTGTATAAGAACGTTTTATGCTCGAAATACATTTATAATAGAACGTTTTGCACTTAACTCAGATTTAACCCATTTTGGTCCAAGTGACCACTTGGATATAGAAACCACTTTCGTCCTTTAAATATTGCAACAAATTTACGTAAAATAAAATTTCGCAATCTAGTAACAACATCTCTGGATCACAAAAATTTCCATCGTTCTGTATTTCGACTTTTTGCAGTCGAATGAACTTTTTATCGAATACGCAAGCAATACCTCTGAATCGCTCTGGTTACACCTCCTTAAGAAAACAAACACATCTCCCACAGTGTATCATACTCCCTAGAAGTAAAAAAAAAAAAAGAAAAAGAAAAAGCTAAATAAACCGCGGCAAAAATAAATCATGCACAGCTGACGTGCAAAAATGAGGAGAACGCTCGAAGAAAGGAGAAGCGTGTGACAGCGAGCCGATCCAGAGGAAATGTCCGTCACTGGTTCCAGAGGGGGTGGGTTTCTTTCCTTCGGCGCAGCCTAGTGGCTTCTTTTTCGTTGGGATAGGTCCTGCGTCGGGGGCACCTCATTTCCTTTTGAGTTGACCGCCACCGGTGGGGGACAGTTCTACAACGACAATCCTCCCCCCTCGTTCCACCCCCGCTGCTTCAGCATCGTCCATTGAGTCCGAGCCGACAATGGACCCGTTGGTCCACCGCGCGGAGAGAAGCTAAACCTCGTCCAGGAGCGACGAGGAGGAAACGATTGGACGGTGGTAGAAAGAGGGTGCCACCAGGTCGCCGGGATATATATCTGAAAATACCATTCATACGCGGAGGCTGAAGTCACCATTGAGAAACGACAATCCCAAAAACGAGCTCGCCACGCCACGGGGGAAAGTGCGACGGACTCGCTGGCACTTTTGTCATCGAGACGATGATGTCCACTCTTATCCTTTGCATGCTCCTCGAGACTCGCTGTCCTCGCGAGCCTCGTGTCAAATCTCTCACAAAGAGAAGCTTTCGTAAACTGGTGACTGGAACGAGTTTAAAGCAGTGTTCAGAATGGTGTTTTCGTACCACCAGAACGAGCAAGCGGTCTTAACTTTGGAACTGTTACTTATTTCGCAATGAAGTGAGCTTTATTTCGCCACTCTGTTTTGTTTACTCGAGAAGAAACTCTCGATTACTGGAAGGGATGAATCGCACGCTTGGTCATCAAACTAGAACGGAATAAGGTCAACGATATTAAAGGAACACCAGTAAACTAGTCTCTAAAGGTTTTGCTCCCGGGACAGCCAGCGTGGAAAGGTCATTTGAGTCGGTGATGTCCATTTAATTGCCTTCGTAGCCATTGTGATCGCGAGGACAGAGGGCGTCATTACGTCCGGTCGTCCAAACCCTCCTCCTCTGGAATCTCTTGTTATTCCATCTTTGGATTAAAGTGTCGTCAATCCTTCCTGAGTTTGTCTTTATATTACACTATCTTGTTATATATTAAGCTGCCAAAAAGTCTAGCGTTTCTTCTCAGAAAAAAATGACATCTCACGACTGAAATTTCGCCTGGCAAATAAAAACAATTGGAAAAAATTGCAGGTAAAATTGGCTCGAATAAAATTTCTTCTCTAAGGAAAATTTGCGAACAAAGTGTGTCACTTTGGAGAAATTGACTCGCGTAAATTTCGCTCGAGACGTGAATGATCTTGAGGGTCGTAACGCCAATGAGCCCGATGTCAAAGTAGACGCCGACGAAACGACGACCAGGATGAAAACAGCTCGCGTTACGATATAGATGGAAGGGGCAAATAGAAATAGATAAAAGTAAGTGAAAGAGAAAGGGGCAGAGAGATAAAAGTCGGCAAAGACAGAGAAAGCCGCGGGGAGACAGAGATGGGGACTTGGTCTGACAAAGGACGACAGAATCTCTTTGTTCTCGCGGCTCAACGGCTTCGCTCCGTGGCCGCGATGTTTTGTCAAGGTCACTCTCATTCACCCCCTTTGCCTGCTGCCCGCCTTCATCGCTGGTTTTCAGCTAGACTTTGGCGACATACGTACTCGAGTATATTTCGTCTCGTTTCGCGTTCCTTCTCGAAATTGCGAGAACGACTGCACTTGACTCGCGTGAGAGATTCAAGCCTTTCACAGCCTGATCAACTCCGCTTTCTATTATTCTCATAGTTTCACGGCACGTGATGGGTACAGGGTTAATTATTCATCAAGAAATGAGAAAAATGACGGAAATAATGGTTAATTCCAAATGGTTCGCCTGTGCATTTCAATTTGTGGTGTTGATTAATATCAAACTTGTAATTTGTGATTAGAAATCCAGGTTCCATATTCACTGATTAATAGTACAAGATGATATCACGAAACAAAACTCAAGAATTTCATTTGAATTGCGTTTTATACATTTGCAGTAATTTGAAAGTGTCCAAATGCTCTTATGCTTACGTCGACGTAGATTTTATATTCCACAACAAATTGAAAATGCACAAGTTCATTGCAACTGTTTCATCTACTGAATGTTACAATGAGAACTGTGGTTTAAATCTTTGTACATCTCTTTTGTATACCTTTACTACTTACGTCTTGTAAACCGTGAGTATACAGCGCGTTTAAAAAAATTATACAATTCTCGTTGCAATTGCAAATCCTCTAGAAACGAAAATGAGAATATCCAACAATTAGGATCTCAACGGATGAGAAAACCAAAAGGAGAAAGTCGTCGAGCTGTCGATACCAAAAGACGGTAACGTTTATGTAACGTCACGACAGGGAAGAAAGTACGTCGCGACAGTACAGGGCAAAAGGGGGAGTACAAAAGGGAGAAGGTCGGAACAAGTTGGGAAAACACTTAGCCGCGCAACTAACGCTTTTATCGCGACCCTTGATTTCGAGCTCGGCCGATTTTCGGCACAAATCAAGGCATTTGTCCCGGCCACGACGGTAAATATGTTTTCTGGGGCCCCCAGCGTGAAATAATGCGTGCAAGGGCCACGCTCATGAGCGCGTGACAATATGCGCCGACGAATCGCGGCGAGAGAAGGGTGAGAGACAGACCGAGTGGCGGAAGAATGGCACTTTATTAGTGTCTCGTAACGGCATTTCCAGCGAGAGGTAAAGATACCGAATTGCCAAACGTGGATTTATCGTCTCGTGACGAAGTACACTTAAACGCAAACGAAAACGCGTCCCTCTATAAAATTTATGGATGTAGCTTCGCCCTGTGCGTGGAATTTACAAGTGAAACTGTTGAAAGATCATTTTCCCTTGAAATTACCCAAAGTGTAATATATATTATACATGTGTGTATGTGTGTGTGTTTCCTTCCTCAAAAATAGAGATTCAAGTCTTTAATTATTTTAAACATTTTAATTCTTCCGACAGTGACAATTATTATTAATTTAAAAATAGACGAGATCCTAAAAAATGGCTCGATGGTTCGCTTGGGGGTTGAATTTAAAACTAGAACTGCTCGATTTCGAGTATGCATTATAAAAATTGCCGCGGTAATGTTGTTTATGGAATTTCATATTTTTCAGCTTCGGCTGATGTAAAGATAGCATCACTTTTTCCAATCCACGAACAATTTCAATCATAATCGTCACACTTCTAAAAAAAATGATCACGAAACGAATAGTCCTCGTTCTCAACAGTAAGAGAGCCAAAAGAGCTAGAACTAGAAGCCCGTGACAACGTGAAATCCAAATAATCATCCTCTCGAATAATCTGGGATCTGGCAAGTTTCTACTCGATGGAACATGGAATCAAAGTCTGCGGCATTCCCAGAGCCGCGTCTCTCTCCGGCTCTCCGGCTGGAATCGAATTACCCTCGTCGGATTCCACGGCGAGCACGAATCCTCGAGTCCTCGCGGAAATAAAATGCCCGGGATATGCGTTCCGCAGCCCGGTGCAGCTTGGCCGGCTGGCCGCCGCTGCCGACGATGGCAGCACCAACCACTCCGAGGTAAGGCAAACAGTCGCCGAGCCACAGTGACACGGGGGGTGGAGTAGCCGGAGTAGGCAGAGGAGGAGAAAAAGAGGAGGTGGAGGAGGAGGAGGAGGCACTCTATCGCAGTCCGTCGCCTCATCCAGAGGGTGGGAGTAGCCGGCGGGGTAGTTTTGTCTTCACCCCCCTGGCCCTCCGCCATCCAGCTTTGGCTTTGAACGCGCCTGCGCGCGTGGAAAACCACCCCCGACGAGGCTCTATCGCAGCCACTGCCTCTGTCGCCCCCTGCTCTCTCTCTGTCTCTCCTCCAGTCGCCACTCCACCCACTCACCCCTGCGCCGCGTGTCCTCTCGCGCGCCACCCCTCTATTGATTTTGTTACAAACCGGCTGCAACCCCCGCGACTCACCCTCGCGCCGAGTCTCGCGGACTCTGCTTGGAACGATACGCGCCGATGCGTGTATATGCGTCTTCACACGGCCGTGTTTATCGTTTATTCGTGTACGCGCGCGCGATATGCATGCTCTTAGATACGCATCTATACGTTTCTTTTCTTTTTTTTTTCCTTTTTCTTGGTGACCAACAACCCCACCGGCAACAACTGGTGGCTAGTCGAGAGATTCGTGGATCTTTGGAGAGTTTTCGAGTCGAGATTCTGTGAGTACGATGATTCCGACCGATGAGTTATTCTTTGCTCGTTTTTCGAAAATTCAAGTTTGGATGTCTGTCGTTTCGTTGAACGTTTGGCCAGTAAACTTAATCGATGCCTCAAATATTATTATTCCAACGCATCAGCTCTTAGAATTGTACTCCTTCCACTCCTAGCATAAATCTTCTCTCGCAGTGTGACCAAACTTGTAATCGAAATGCAACTCTAACTATATGCTCTAAAGATGCGGCACATTCGTCCGAGATTCCAAGCGTTTTTTCGAACGATCACCAGCGGCATCGCGCGAAGTGTCGCGCAGGAGGAGCGAGTGGCAGAAAAAAAGGAAGGGAAAAAAGAGAGAAAAAGAGGGAAAAAACAAATATGCTCGGTAAACGCAATATATTTCTCGCTTTCGCGGTGCCACTCGGTTTTTTTTTCCTCGTTACTCTGGCCGATCGTACGCGCAAGCAAGCAACATTCGGGCAGCCACTCGGTGGTCCCCAACTGGTTCAAGTACCACGTGCTCTCTCGTGGTCGCCCTTACGCTCACGTCCGACCAAGAAGAAGTACTCGAGAGCATTTGCGGTGGATTTGACGGTGCTTCTCGCCACGGGAGCCCCACTTCTGCCCGCCGGTAACCATGGGGTTCTCTACCAGCGAGCTCT
>KQ435896.1:2779820-2792180 GCA_001276565.1 Melipona quadrifasciata
CATCCCTCTTCTTTCTTTCTCTCTTTCACCCCGCTTCGCTTCGTTCCTACGCTTTTTCTCGTTCACTTTCGAGAGCCTCCATATGATACCCCGTGATAATCCCCCGCCTATCGACTAGGGAGTCCCTCTTTTTCTCTCTCTGTCTCTCCCTCTCTCTTTCTCGCTGTGGATTAAAAGGGTGCCTTCTCCTGGGTTGCGCCAGATTTACATTCTTTTTTTTTCCTCTCCTACGTTGGCCGCGCCGTTCGCTGATCCCGAGTCATTTGGACGTTGGCTGGAACGTCTGCGTGGAAGATCGAGGAAATTGATTCTTGCTGTCTGAGGGAAATTTTATTGAAATTTGACGAAATAGAGTGTGGTAATGGAAGGTGAGAAGCGGGACACAACCGAGTGTCTCCGAGGTAATAACGTCGAGGGAAAATGGTGTAAATCGAAGATTCTTCGAGTATACGCAGTCTGCTAAAACGGAGTGAAATCGCGGGCCACAAAGAAAATTAAGAGGAGATATGACAAATCCAGGATTCTTCGAGCGCGAGGGAAAATTCCTTTTCGAACTTTTGTTAAACTCAAACGGAACAGGGAGGAATAGGAACGAGAAGAAGTCGCGTATTTTTCCAAGAAAGAACAAATTTAAAAAAAGGAGAACGTGGCACATCGAAGATCGTGCAGCTTTGAGACAACGAATCTGAGAGAGAAGTCTACGGGAAAAATCTCGTCCATACTTGGTGAAATTAAACTTAACGAAATATGGAGTCGGAAGGAAGTTACGCACATGTTTGGGAAGAAACGTGAGAAATTGAAGATGTTTCGAGCAGAGGAAAGATTTCGTTCGTTTTCTGAAATCGTCTCGTTCCTTCAAAGTCGCTCGATTCGTTTGTTGAAACCAAGCAACGAGAAGTGAAACGTGCCTTTGAGGCCGTCTCTCAACGAAAGGAACGACGACGCAACTTCGCCAGCGAGCCAACAATGCGGAAAGTGTCGCGTCCGAGGCCAAAACGGAGATGAAGGAAAAAAAGAAAAGGAGGGAAAAAATGGCGATATTTATCAAGGAGATAGAGAGAAGCAGGGTGAAATATTCAGATCGACATCTGGTGGCTTCGTTTGTGCAAACGAAGCCGGCGCGGTCCGTTAAGCCGGCTCCCGCGTAACTCAGGCGTGCGGAGATTCAAGTGCCTTGTTTCGTGGGATTGCCGGATCTCCTGGCGATATATTGCACGGCGACGGTTATATACACGATCCAATTTGCGACATCTTCACCGTGTCTACGGGGTGTCCGGTACAAAGCGCGTCACGGTCACAAAGAGAGATCCAGAAAGAGAGAGAGAGAGAGAGAGCCGAGAGTCGGGCAACGAACTCCGTAGCTCCAAGGCAAGCTCCGACGAAGATGCAAAAATTAATATCCATCGAGACCAGACGTAACGAGTCGGTGACTTGAGACTCGATCACGCCACTTCGAGTGACATCGTGTACGTCAAAGGGATTATTTTCCTGCATTGTTTGTAGCTGTATGATCTTCGAAGCTGTAAATTTTTATTGTAACAGGGGGGAGCAAGGAAACAACTTCAACGTAAGAGATAAAGACAGGAACTTTTGAAAAAATTGATCTTAACCTTTGTCAATTTGGACTGTTTTCGTACAGGTCGAACATGCTCCATTCTGTTTTTGTTGTCACAAGTGAACGCCAAAGTCGCGAGACTCGGTAAAAAAATGTCTAGCAAAGGTATAATAGATCGAGTGACTCTCAGCCTCGAAATTGAAGAGGAAAATAATTATGAAGGAAAAACAATTATAGAAGACCAAGTGAAGCAGCAAAGTACACATCTTCGGGAATTCAGGAATTAGCTTACTCCGGCCAGTGATTCAACCATTTCCGCTATCGGAACGGCGCGATGTGCCTACAGTTATACGAAGAACCACTGCTGGTTTTAGGAAAAAAACGACAACGACTGTGTGTCTATTATCAAAACAGGTCTTCGTATCAACACTACGAGCCCACCTTGTTATTGATTTGCTACTAGTATATATAATTGTACATTGTGTAATTGTATTAGCGTAAACACGGCTATATGTTGACCTACAAACGCTGAATTTAATAAATCTTTTATTTATAAATGACAGAAGCCGTAGGGCTATCGCTGATCCGATGTTTCTTTCGAAATCATTTCAGTTTTTTTCGTCATTAATAATGTTATCTTCTGTTCTATGATCAATAGATTCACTTTAACGCTGGTACGAGTACCATCCGTAGGATGGCGCTCTCTTGTTGGAAGAGAAAATTTTCCGAACTGGTTACCACGTTATGTCTGGAAGCTAATCGCCACGAGAAACGGGAATAATGTTCCATTTCAGAATGTGTGTGAAAAAATGTAATCCGTATGTTCAATTTGTATATTGCTAATTTTATCTCGTCAAAATTAAATAAATGAATAACATTATCAACTAATACTCAATATCACACTCGCAAAGTATTTGGAATTTGTATTATATGGCAAAATGTTTCAAGCGAAAGATGTATGATAAAAAAAAAAACAATAATAAGACATTAGTTGTTAATTTCGGATAATTCCCTCGACATCGTACATCGTGTTTTATTTGAAACATTCCTTCGTGTAAAAAATGAATTTCTGAATAATTTTTGTTGCGCGTGGAGAATATATTTTCTGTCACATTCTCGAAGGTTCTTTCAAACGAGCCTGGAAACGTTTCTAATTTTAACATCCGGCACGTGTACATCCAGTTAACGTTTGGTCGTGATAAGTTCAATTTCGTAAATTCTCGCGTCCGGAAGTCTGTTCCCTAGATAAATTAGATTACGCTCTAACAAAATCCAAACGTAAATTCATAGCCGGTACAATTTTAGAATTTTCATAGCTGAGATAAAAAAAAGCACGCTTAGGGGACGTGAACATCACGGAAAGATGCCGTGCTGCTTCGCGTTGTGTTCGTTGAGAGTTGATCCAGCGAGAGCTGGCTAAAGATTTTGCTGTTCGAATCGAGTCGATTTTTATCAATTAAAATTTAGGAGTCCCACGCGTAGACAACTCAGAGAATTTACGACCCACAATCAATTAGGTGCGTGGAATTTTCTCGAAAAAATAACAATCGCCGTGTCACAAACTAAATACGTACTAAAAGTATCGTGCAAGTAACGGCACGATTTCTAAAAACAAGTATTGGAATACGAAATATTAAACTCGTGGTCTTAAAGTCATTTTTGTACGTTCTAAGAAAATAACGATGCAGAGTCACATTTCCGTGACGCCGACCGATAACTTCGGATAAGAAAAGGGATAACTCAGATAAGATAATTCTGTACATTTATATTACTGATAATTTATTGTATGTATAAAATAATAATGAATAATTAAAAATATTATTAATAATTATTATTCATTATATCATTATATAATGATTTTCGATATCAAGATTATCATCCTTGAAAACTTGCCCCTTCACAAATTTATTCTCACGATGCCAAAGGCTGACCTTCTCATACATCTAGAAACAAAGGTGAGACGATTGGAATTGGTTAGTTTTAATTCTAATCCTGAATTCGCTCGGTAAAGTGTTAGGACACGCGTAGAATATTTCGACCCGGTTCTCGATATTTAGTCGTTGGCTTTCTCGCGATCGTGGCCGTCGTCCGGCTTCAAAGTGTCAATCAAGAGATGAAAGCGAACGACTTTCACGTCTAGGAAGCTCGTGCCATGGCCACGTGTCCCGATGTGCGTGAAGAATGGGAGCAGACACACCCACAGGGTGCACGCGAGCGCAGACCCCCGTGACCGTGCGCGCAACCCCATAAACGCGATCTGGCCGGGCATTAAAAGCCTGCTAATACACTTAATAGCGATTTGCCGTGCGTACGTGCGTGCGTGCACGAGTCGATGCGTGAGAACACGCGTGGGCGGGCTAGCTATCAAAACACGCACGTGGAGATCGCACGCGCGCCAAGGTTTCCCTTGCCGCTCCTATTACGAGATTTGTTACGTATCACGAGAGTTGTTGGGTAACCAGTGTCGAAACGTTGCAGAGCATCCTGGTGCTCGAAGATTGACTCAGGAAATAACTGAAATGAAAAAAATGTATCATTGATGGGTACGACTTTTAAAAAGTCTATTAAGTAATGAACTTTGAACTTAAAATTACAATAGTGTTCTATTTAAGCACTATAGCTGCTTTGTCATTACCCCCACCAATGTTTAGAGTTCTTAGATTATCTCATTCTACGTGCTGCTTTACCAAGGCCACGTAGAACGTAACACGTGTACGATATCTAAGCGAGTGATTCCTAATAGCGATATTTCGACACCTCCCGCCTAAGAGTCCGTTCTCGGTCCCGAGTGCGAATGCTTCTAAGTGGTCATCATGTGTACTTCTCGTTGTTACATCTGCAGTTCTTTAGGAATCATCGACGAGATTTGTGAATACACATTCATAGCCGAGACAAGGAAATGGAGAGAGAGATCGTTGTCGCCGGCGAGGCACAAGGTGATCCGACTCGTAAAATTTATGTAAAATCATGCGCGGCCAACCAAACCTGGGGGGAGGGGGACTGCCAGCCATATGTAACCGTGTAATAACGTAAGATTGAAGGTCGCGAGGTAATAGGCCATCCAGCGCATTCTCATAACATGTAAAACACCGGGATTACCGGATAATAACCGAGAGTTCGTGTCTGTAAAGTTTACCCAAACCGCGTCGTTCCAAGCCTATGGGTATTCGAACGTTTGTACGGCATTGGATAGAACCAGAGAGAGAGAGAGAGAGAGAGAGAGAGAGAGAGAGAGAGAGAGAGAGAGAGAGGGGGGGGCGACTCGCGTATGTAGGTTGCCGAGAGATAGTCGGAAGATAATGAAACACTACGAGAGAGATGGTAGGGTGTCGCCGAGCGGACCGCGTAATTCCGCAGCTGCAAGATTTGCACCCGAGTGGACACTGGGGATCTTCAGCCACGATACACCCCCCGTGGCTTTAATATCGCATTATTAACCCACTTTGGCCGCGCGCGACGAGTTCTTCCTCTCTCCCTCTCTCTCTCTCACACACACACACTCGCACTCTTACTCTATCTCTCTCTTACTCTATCTCTCTCTATCTCTAACTCTCGGAGATCCTCGCAACGGATCTCCCACGGATCTTCCCGATGTCACACGTGTGGACAAAACAAGCTCTGTTGCTCGCCGATCCACCGGGATATGTTGGTTGATTATTCTTTATGAGAAAAGGGTGTCCAAGCAACGCGACGACGTACGAGCTACGTGGATATGAAAAGTCTGTGTTCGCGCGCGTGTGTAGCTAGGCGAGATCTTTGTTCTTAGTGGACTGCATGTATTATCGCACGCGTGTGATATAAGAGAGTTTCACCCTCGGTGGTAATTCTAGTGTCGCGAGAGATGACCCGTCATGCTTGGAAGTCGAACTAATTCTGAACTAACAGGACGAAGGAAAGCACGGAAGTTCTCTCGGTTCTCTTTCGTTCGGCTTCGGGAAATTGCGGGCCCAAGGTGGGGCACAAAGGGCAGATGCTCGATACCGTTTTGTGTGACCTGGAGAGAGCGTGTTTCGCACCTGGTCGGAAAAGTTGATTCAGTTGCTTCAGTCCACGGTCGAGGGCCTTGTCTGAGGTAGAACAAAGCTCACCCAGGTGGCCAGGCGACAAAGGCATGCTGGAGGCACTTTTTCCGACGCACCAGATAGTAGGCATTGTAGGATGGAAACTCTCCCAGAAGTTTGAGAAAGATATATTTTTTTCAATCAAATTCCACTCCTCCATCACAATTTACGTAAGATTTTCAAGTTTGACGTACTTCGATCCATCGAATATTTCAGCCTTTTATCTTTCTGTGGAAATAAGTAGTTTCTCTTGAAAGAGTTCCACGTCGACAGCCCGGATAATGTATTCATAGAAGGGACAAGAAAACCAAGGACAAGTAAAACGACGGCCACGTGCGGTCGTCGACATCTAACTCATACGTCAATGACCGCAGATACAATTCGTTCAGCATTTCCTAATCTAAAAGGTGGATACTCTTATGGCAGGGGAAGCGGCTAGCAACGCCACGTTTCACTTTCTAAAAATAGAAACCGGTCGCCAAGATTCGGCCCAGAGTGGGGAAGATACAGATGCCTTTTAAAACGACGACCGACGCGCCTCACAGCACTCCTTCCAGAATCTTGGTCGAAGAATCATCGTTGGAGCTGTTAGCCAAAACATTCAGAATCCCGATTATAAACTAACGTTCGCGATTGTCCAAGTGTTACGTGTACGAGTACGTCTTGCGCAACAAGCACCATGACTATCTGTGTGAAGAAGAAAAAGAAAAAAAAATAGGAAAGAAACGTTGATCCACGCCCGAACACAGCGTCGAGGATTGGGTTTGTCGCGAAAGAGAACTGTGAATTGGAGGCAGCGTCGCTGCTCTTATTGCTGCGCTTACAACGACCGGTGCTACTACTGCATTCCAGAATTCAGCGGGGCCGATCTCCGAGAGGAGCCGAACCCACGGCGAACCCATCCGATCCGCAATATTAGTCGCAGTATTATCCATGTTCCGTACCAGCGACTTGATTTGATGGTTGCATGTAAACGACTTACGAAGAAATGATCTCACGTGAAAACTAACCTAAACCTGCACGTGAGAGAAGTTCAACGAAGATCTGTATTCTCCATCCGGGAGTCCGTCAAGATAGAAGATACTACAAGACGAATTCCTTTCCTCCACAAGAAGCAAGAAGCAACTACGAAGGTTTCTCTTTTGCCTGTATTTTTGTGCTGTTCACATTCCCGTTAACATGCATCCGGCTGCGACGCAGAGAACGGTAGAGGGGAACTGATGGCTGACATCTTCGCAAGTCCAAATCTTCTTCTCCACTACTTTTCAAGAAGAGCTTCGCACGGAGGTATATACTATACACAATTCTCATATATTAATTCAGAGTTTAAGTAAGAATACCATGCATGTTATGTCCTTAGTAATTTTTTACTGCTACAATGTAAAAATAGTATGAATATCTTTGGTACAAAAATTGTTCTCTCGATAGAACGAATATTTTGAAATTTGTAACAAAATTGTCAGGGAAGAAATATGAGAGTAATTGGAATTACTTCTACAGTGATTTGGAATTTTTACAATCACGTTTGGCCAGAATCGTGGCAGAATAATGATCTCGAGAGCTATTAGCGAAGGGCATTCGCATATAATTTTTCCTACGTCAGAAGCGGAATTATGTACGTATTTACGTTTGCTATTATCCACACATTTTTGCGTTTATATACATTCTATATGTCTCACGGAACAAACACAACGGAAGGAGAGAACCTCTGTTCCGTTTCTCTCAATAGTATCGCACCAATACATATCATTCTTATACATTATATTAACCAAGAGCTTAAACAAGAATTAACGAGAGAACCATATGTGTGAGATTTCCAATAATTTTTTACTGTCACGCTGCGAGAATGTGGAAAAATTACATGTCAAAGAATTTTTTTAATGCCAGGACAAATATTTTTACTGTGTAAGAAAATTAAGAAGGCAGAATGAATGCAATTTGAATTACTGCATGCGTGAGATAATTTTGTATTGATTGGAGGATCTGTATGAGTTTCATAGATAATGTATCTTTTGCCAGTAAGAAGTTTTTATAACCATGAGTCATTATAGTTTTGGAGCCACAGGTAACCACTTTCCACAGAAAGTTTGGAACATTTGTTTTGTCAGGATAGAAAGATTGGACGATCAATTGAAAATCCCCATCTCCGCCCTTTTTGGTTTCTTTCTCCATTAGAAGGAAGATCCCTCTTTACTCTTAAGACCTTGCGCCGATGGTGTGCATAAAATCTTTGTTATCGAATTCCCTTTTGTTTCTCTGAATAATTCCATAACACTCCACATCGTTCTTATACATCATAACCGGGTGCGTAAACAAACATTAGCAAGAGTCATACAGCTTCAAGTAATTCACCACATAGAACGAATATTACAAATATCTTTCTGCGAACAATTGCACAAGACATCATTGCGAGTACTGAATATCTTGAATTATTGTTTATTTTAGACAATTTTGAATAGTTTGGAGAATTGGTATGAATTTCATACATACTGTATGTTTGGCCAGTAAGAAGTTTTTATAACCATAGAGGAGTATTCCCAAGACACATCTCAATTTTTATAACTCAGTTTTGCAGTTTTATGCACAGAAAGTTTGCAACACCTGTTCTCTTAGGATAGAAAGACTGGCAAGAGCAGAGACTCCCTATCCCTTCCGCGTTTGTTGTTCCTCTATCCCGCGGAAGATACTTGAATATTCCGGAGGTCTTCTTGAACTGATGGTTTGCATAAATTTCTTGTTATCAAATTCCCTTCTATTTTTCCCAATAACTTCATAACACTACGTATCGTTCTTATGTATTAACTGAGTGCGTAAACAAAGACTAACGACAAAGTCAAACGGTTCCTAGGAATTTATCACACGGTACGAATATTATAAATACCTTTCTGCGAACAAATGCCAAAAATGTACAGAAATTATATATTAGTAAATTTTTTATTAATAGAAGAGATATTTTGAAATTCGTAATAAAATTGTCACGAAAATATGACGAATATAATATCAAAGTTAGAATATGTGATCTAATGGCTACTATAGATATTTAAAATATTTTATTGTCTAATTAATATATAGTTACATTAGTTCGGGAAAATCTGAGAGAATTGCAAACGAATTACCATTGTCAGTTTCCTCTACATTGAAGATCTTCCCGATAATTTGCACAAATTTTTGGTTATATAATATCCTACTGTTAGTAATTCCGCACCACAGAAGTATCTATTACATTTCGTTCTCATATATTAAATAAGCACCAGCGAGAATGTTTCTAATAGTTGTTAATTTTTTTTTTCGTAAGAATTGTATAACCATCCTTTTGGAAACGAATGTATGAAAATTTAGTATCAGAAAATATTTCTGTTAGGAAGAGCATTTTCAAATTTGTAACAAAAATGTCAAAAAAAAAAAAAAAAAAGTATTATGGCGAAAGCAAAAGTGTGGTCCACAACGTGCTACTACAGTTGGTCAGTCTTATTTTCTCTCTCCTGACTAGAATGACTGGCAGTGATTGTGTGTACAATTTGTACACCTGAACACTATGGTGGTATCTTGTGCGACGTTTCTTGAGGAAGCTGGTAACCTCGGTGAGGTACTCCACCAGAGAGTCCCTAGTTTTTCACTCTACACGGGAGAAGAAGGAGCTCCGCTACCCTGAAGCCCCTTCTTCACGGCCTTGATGGTGGTGGCCAGCAACCACTTCCTCGCTGTTCCCTGAGTTAGCACCGGACCACACAGGCATACTGTACTTATTTTTCTTATATAGTAACTGAGCCTTTCAAACGACCACTAGCGAGAAAGTTCAGGAGACAGTGGCTCACCCTAATTGTTGACATCCTAGGAGAACGTACAATAAATAACGACTCCTAGTAATTCCTCGCATGGTAAAAATGTAGGAATGTAGTACAAATATCTTCCTGCGAACGAATATCAGAAATCCTAATGCCAGAAGAATTTTCTACCGTCAGGACGAATATTTCGTAGTTTGTAACAAAATTCTAAGGAAAGGAACATGATGGACGACTACAAAATACTCGTTCTGACAGCAGAAAATTTTTCTGGCATTAGATTTTCGAATATTCGTTGGCAGGAAGCTAACTGTAGTACCTTCTTACCACGTGAGCAATTACTAGGAATAGTTATTTATAGTACGTTCTCCTAGGATGTCAACAATTAGGGAGAGCTGCGGTCTCCTAATAACTTTCTCGCTAGTGGTCGATTGAAAGACTCCTATATAAGAAAAGTAAGTAATGCCCACAACCGCGCTTCTACAGTTTGTAGCATTTTTATTCTCTCTCGGAGAATACTTTTACCGTTACAGGCATACATTACTTATTTTTCTGATATAATAACTGAGTCTTTTAAATGACCACTAGCGATAAAGTTGATAGGAGAACCTCCCTAACTGTTGGCATCCTAGGAGTACTATAAATAAAGACTCCTAGTAATTGCTCGCATGGCAAGAATGTAATACAAATATCTTCCTGCAAACGAATATCAGAAATTTTAATGCCAGAAAAATTTTCTGCCGCCGGGACGAATATATTATCATTTGAAACAAAATTGTAAGGGAAGGAATATGATGGACGACTCAAAACATGTGTAACTGTTACTATTACAGTTTCATTTGGAATGTTTCAAACATCTCAATCAGAAACTTTTTCACCTTTAGAATGATTCTGAGTGATTCTGAAAATGTTTGAGTGCTGAGAGCGATTGAAATGTATGAAATATGAAAACTGTTATAACTTTGATGAGAAATAATTTCCATGAAAGGAATAGACTCAGTTTCTCTGTCCAGGTATCCACCTTCCAAATACCCTGATTCATCATGTACTCTTATATGTAATATTATCAGGGGTATGCGGGAACCTAACCCGTCCGGTCTTGTCGGGCCCCGAAAGTTCGCAAGTTCGGGTATCCGTGAAATCGGTTACCCGAAAGCGAAGTCGCGGCGGGACGGGATCCCGAAAAATTATAATATCCATGTATCCGAATTTAACAAAGACGGCTCGGACAATATCGTACAGACTTCTCAGCGACAATAAATATGATGTTTCTGAATGATCTTTCAACTTAGATATCCATATAAATTTTCCAATTTGCACAGGTCATTCTATTCTTGCTAAAGGATTATAGGAAGATGTAATAATAAAGTAATAATATTTGACCAATACAAGCTAGTGTACAATGTTGATACGTTTTGTTTCTTGCTCTCTCACTCTTTATAGATCTCATCACAGTACGGTATCTCTTCAACGACTGACTCCTCCAGCCAAAGTTCAGAAACAAAACATAACACACTAGACACAACACACACATACTTCTTACACATCCATGCTATAGACTATACTCACATTCACACAGTTCCACACATAAAACCAATACTCGCAATTCTATATCTATTATAATGAAGTATAAGACAAAGGAAGTCAAATTAGTAACAAAGAAAGAAAGAATTGTGTTTTCTACGCTCCAATTCGAGATAAACTAATATCCACATTTTCTACCGTTGCATGACTCGCAAGTTGCGTAACTTTACACAAATCTTAAAATTTTTCGTGATCTCGACGCAACTCGACTTCACTTTCCGATACCCAAACTTTAAGAACTTTCGGGGCCCGAGCCGACCCGACCGAACATTACCCGATGCGAACCCCCACCCCCCTTAAAATTTCGCGAACTTTCACACTTCTAAAAATAATATTATATATATAAGGTGAATATATCGATATGCCTTATATTTTGTTTCTCAGTCAGGATGGAATAGTAGTGGGAAAAGAAGTTGTAGAAGAAACACACCCCTCCCCCCGGCCTCTTGGTTTCCACGTTTACCGTGAAGGGGAAGATCATTTTGCACAATTTTTTAGCTCTCTCCTTACCTACTGTTTTCTCAGTAGTTGCAGAACACAAAAGTATATAGCATTCCCATGTATTAAATTAACACTAACGAGAAAGTCCCTAACAACTTTTCACTGTTACATCGTAAAAATAGTATCAGCACCTTTCTGGAAACGAATGTATAAAAAGTTAATGTCAGTAAATTTTTCTGCTGTCAGGACGAATATTTTGTAGTGTGTACAAAATAATAAGAAAAGCAGCATAGTGAAAGTGATAAAATGTATGGTCCCCCATACTACTACAGTCTATACGAATTGCGACTAATTCTGAATATCACAAATTATTGTTTGAGATATTTTTGAGTAGTTTGGAGGATTGGTATGAATTTCATAGATACTGTATTTTTGGCCAGTAAGAAGTTTTCATAGCCATGGAGTAGTATTCCCAGGACACATCTCAATTTTTATGCTTCAGTTTTTCACTTTCCATAGAAAGTTTGAAATACCTGTTCTGTCAGGATAGAAAGATTGGGTGAGAAATTAAAAAAAACCCCCCCCCCCCCCTCCTAATTCCACGATTGTTTCTTCTTCTATCCCGAGAAAGATCCTTCTTTATTTCCAAGATCTTGAGCTGATGGTTTGCATAAATTCTTCGTTATCAATTTCCATTTTATTTTTCTCAATAACATATCTCCATAACACTACGTATCGTCCTTATGTATTAACCGAGTGCGTAAACAAAGACTAACGACAAAGTCAAACGGTTCCTAGGAATTTATCACACGGTACGAATATTATAAATAACTTTCTGCAAACAAATGCCAAAAATGTACAGAAATTAAATATTAGTAAATTTTTTATTAATAGAAGAGATATTTTGAAATTCGTAATAAAATTGTCACGAAAATAT
>KQ435897.1:0-16481 GCA_001276565.1 Melipona quadrifasciata
TATTAGCAGGTAAATATCAATAATATTATACTAATAATATTGACTAATTATTGAAACTGTTTAAAAAATTTAATTTCTTTTTGTAAGCAACATAATTTGCCACAGATACTAAAATTTAACGACACTTTCTTGTCACAAGATAAATAAATCTCTAAAAACTTCCAAAATAAATTTACCTTAAATTTTATCAGAATGTAATAACCTTAACGAATGATCAACTTAGCGTGTTGCAGCCACCATTCTAAATTTTTGTTTCGTGTATACATAATGACCATCTGTCTCATTTAGTTTGTTTCGCAAAGATAAACTATTATGAATTATGACTTACATTAGCAAATGATTGCGAATATTCGTAGATACGTTTCTTGTTTGCACTTTCACTTTCTTTGCTCGGAGAACAATTCGGTTTTGTGAACTAGTAAAACCAGTTTTGGACGAGACATTTACATAATCAATCTGTGAAAAATAAGAAAAATTGTCGAGAAACTGATTATTGATGTGACAAAATGACAACACACATTCAAAAAATTATTATGATTTTGCAAAACGTGCTTTTAGGATATATATATATCTTCCCTCATGACATATATAACATCCAGCAAATGTTAAACGCACAAGAAAAAATAAACATTAAATATTGTATTACTCACTCTAAATAGTTTGACGATTCAGCTACAAGAAAGGAACTTTAAACACTATGCTATCATTTCGTCGGATCGATGTTTGGTTACAACTAAAACGTATAACTTTTTCTTTGAATTTTTGTTACTAATACATTGTATTCTATATATAATAAACGTACATAATAAAATATAAAATATAAAATATATTGATTCATTACGTGAAAATTATGATAACACTGTAAACAAGTATTGTTCAAAATAATCACAAGTACAACATTAAAGAATTCCGATTTCACCTCACAACGAAACAATTCAAGGATTTATTGTTTCACCACTAATAATTCCATGAAGAACGGAAAATGTCTAATACACTTGTATATACATATGTACGTATATCTGACTGTGTAGTGAACGTTTGAAAAATCACACTTTGAATCAAGGAAGTAATAATCTTATGAAAGAATAATCCAACGAACGTCCATCGCCCATCAAATTATCCAACATGCTTTTTATCTCTTTATTCCCCACTGAAACATTGCAATAATTCACACCATGTGTAGAGAAAAAATTAATGACAGATAGGAAGATACGAACGAGAAACAAGGAAAGCAACAATTACCATTACCGGTCGTATATAAGCGAGAATTTTAGACGCTAGAGAGTCGTCATGCAAACGGAACGAAAGTCGGATATATCTATAAACTTGTCTTCTTTTTTCTTGAAGAACATCGGCTTATGGGTAGATGATAACCACGTGAAAGAGCCTCGGATGAAATTGATACTTATCTACACGATTTGGAACTCGGTGTGCGGCGTAATCATTTCTAGCAGAGATCTATATTTTACTTGGCTCTACAATGGCGTGAGTGTATTCACAGTTTTATATTTGTAACGAATCTAGTTAATAGAAATAACTGACTCTAACACAACGGTGGTATTTTAAAAATAAGAATTCATGAAGTTTTATCAAACTTCATAACATGTATACATTTGGAGGCCAGTAGTTAATAATTAATTTGAAATAATTATCATTTCGTTATAAATTAATAATACCACTTTTGCTATAAACTAATCGATTAATTCGTTTGCAATCGATAATTTAGAAATTTTAAATATATTTAATTAATATTATTTAATAAACCATATTATTTTAAATTATTTGCCATCTATAACACAATGCAATATAATTTACAGTAATGCAATTAACTTGTAGAACTACTTGTTACAGTGATTCATCTCCAAAGTCATTTTGAAGCGAAACCAAGTGGATCGCTACAAAATCTTTTTTTTAATACAATGTTATATCGGTTTAAATTATCAACAATTTTTCATTTATCTTCACTTTCATTATTCTTTTAAAATCGACATTTTGAAATATAATCAATGACACTTTTTAGTAAATCTTATTGCATTATTCGTCAGCTATAATACAATATCATCTACAATACTTATTACTTATCTCACAGTAATTGATTTCAGGACGTACTTTATACTCTTGCCAACACTCTGAGTGTAATAATAATCTTAATGAAAGTATCCATGATAGTGATGCATAAGAAAGAATTCGTAAATCTAATTGTATACATGCAAGAAAATTTCTGGAATGTCAAATACGATATTCACGAGAAAGAAATTCTGGACAACTGTAAAATGATTTGTGCGGTTTTCGTCTCCTGCGTTACCACCATTGGCATTTGTGCTATAATAGCTTATCTCACTACACCATTCACCGGTAGATTATAATATGAAAGAAATAAACATTTTTTCACGCAAAATGTGCTTAAAGCGTAAGTGCTATAATATACGCAAAAAAAAGCGTCATTTACACGTTTATTGCAGCACAGGTTGGAAACAATGAGTCCGAAAGAATACTTCCATTTAATATGTGGCTAAATTTCCCAATGGTATCGCCTTATTACGAATTATTATTTTTGTTCCAGGTATTTCAAAAAATGTTTTTATTTTTACTAGTAACTGATAATAGATAATAATAATACACAATAATAAGACGCTTCATTCCCTTACTATATACGATATATAAATATATTGAAATTATGTTATATTATACAGGGCGGGCTACAAGTAATAGTAATTGAATGAGTCATTCTACCATTCATATTTAAACGCAGCATATCCTGTATATACAAATATATACCCCGTTCCTTGATTTACGCAGTATTTTTTTTACGCGAGTTTTCTTTTACGCGAATAATAAGTACTCTCTATTTACACTATTTTGTTATTCAATTTACGCGATCTCATTTTACGAGGTCCTTTTTCTTCTCTTCCATTATTGGTAATTATTCTTGGTGATTATTCCTAATTCAGCAAAATACCAAGAATACTTACCAACATACAATTTTCATTGATTGTTTTGTGAAAATATGAGATAAATCTTTTTATAACTTATATCAGCTTTTTTCCAATATTTCATGCTGGTGGATTTTTTTTTCTTTTTTTTCTTCTTCCGCATTATACCCCGCATGTGGGGAATAATCCGCGTAAATCGAGAGACGTATATATTGAATTTTCGACAAACAAAAATAATTTTTAGTAGAAATTTATTTAAAATTATAGAGAGAAATTAGAAGATATAATATATACAGAAATAATCTTTATTTCTTACAGATTGTAACCTTTTGCTACATAGGAGTCTGTTATTTTTGCTTTGACAATATTTTCTGCATCATGGCCATACACTTAACTGGTCAATTTCGTATACTTCGGTACAGATTTTCAAAAATGTGCGACGTAGAATATGAAATAAGCGAAAAAGATGAGGAATCAATGCTGACGAGGCATGCATACAGGATCTACGAGACATTTAAAAAATACGTACGACACCATCAGGCATTGATCAATTATTGCAAAACGCTAGAAAACGTGTACACGATGATTATACTTGGACAAGTGTTAGTATTGTATGTTAATTTGCCTGTTTGGTTATCAAGTGTTGTTGGTTAGTATTGGACGTATTGCAAACACGTTTATTACGAATGTTCACACACCGATTCGAAAATGAAATGTCAATTGATTTTCTGTAACATTCCAATCAGTGCATTTTTAAGGCCTGAGAAATTTTAATTATAGAATGTTGCATAATATACCGTACCGAATTTGATAAAAATATTTCGATAAAAATATGTTTTCTCTTTTAAATATTGTTTTCTCTTAGGCCAAAACTACCGCTGCACGACGTTCCGTTTTCATCTTTCTTTTAATCGGTGCGATGTCGTTATTGTTTATGTTCACCTATAGCTGTGACGGCGTGATAGAACATAGCGATAACGTTGCCATCGGATCGCACTCAGCTATGTGGACGATTATGCCAATGAACGAATATGGGAAGATGCTTCGAAATGACATCATAATGGTAATAGGGCGCTCTAGGCGAGCCTGCTGTCTAACCGCATACGGATTTTTCCCTGTGTCGCTGGAGACTTACACTACAGTTGGTATAATACTTGAAACAAATGCAATATACATATATTACTGTGCCAAACAAACGAATGTTCCGACAAATCCACGCTTGTTTATTACACTAACAGTCTTTAATCCTTTTACTGTCAACGAGCCGATATGTTAGCTTTAAGTGCATTTTGAAAACGAAAGTTTCAAGTTTTAAAATAAAGTTTATTGTTGTACAATTTTTTTTACAAACTTATAACAGTTTTAATTATAATATTTAATGTCCGAATATTAATAAGAGTCACTATACATCCGAATGTTCTTCATAAAATTCATGAAAGTATACATATCAAGTCGGTCCTAACCGTTTTCGATATACCAACATTTCGGGTTGACAATAAAAGAGTTTGTGAATGATACAAACACGGGAACAAATTTAGTCAGAGATTAAACATTTGTCCGTTTGGTGTGAACACTACCTGTCTGTTATTGTCTTCCTTTATATGTATGTTTTACAGATTTTGAGTACCGCAGTATCGTATTTCACATTGTTAAAAAACCACGTGGAAATAGCAGATGAAACATAATTGATAACAAAAGATTCCAATTAATTGATCATAAAAAATTATGTGTGTAGAAAAAAAAAGAAAAATAAAAATAGTATTTTTTATAGAATTGGAGACATACATCGTTACAATTATTAACACCAATAAACACGATATATGAACGTAAAATTTTGTTAAGTTGCAAAATATTGTAGAATAGGAGAAAAATCGTCTTTCAATTCATTTCCACCACATAGAAATCACTCTAGCACTGCCAATTTCAGTTCATCGATAAATATTTCGTTTCCGCCCAAGAGAAAATAAATTATAACTCTTAAGTTGCGTGTAACGATTTAATGAGGGAACTTTATAAAATTTTCCATCTACAAAGCAACGCAGCTGTTGACCGTACCTTGATTTCCCGTAATCATGCATAACGCATCGATCCGATTTATACGTTTTTCCGCCAAATGAGGGATAATAATCCCTCGTCTACCTTCAATAAGCGTTCCACTATCTTCTCTCCCACTATTTCCCATCGTTCTGTTATCGTTCTAATAAATAGTTCTAATAATAAATAACCGAGTATGAATGGCAATACGAAATAAATATAAAGTGCGCGATCATTTAATAAATGATGCGAATAGATCAAAGATTGGTTGTCTACAATACATTATCACAATCAATAGTCTACGTGTACGAGAGTAATAGTCGAACATATTAGCTAGTTGTTAACCAATGCGACATGAGCTCTGTCAAGACCGACGATATATCTATCAGCTTGACTTCTATTTTTATGAAACTCGTGGGATTATGGATGGCGAGTAACCGATCCGAGCAACGTGTTAGAGACATTACAGTGAGTTACACGTTGATCGCGATCGTCTTCGCTATTTGGATACAATCCACGGACATGTACTACTCGTGGGGCGATCTTAGTGTAAGGCCACTGATAATTAATTCTGAAATGTACGATTTGTATTATATAGATAAACTATCGTGAGTAAATTTGAATTGTACACAACGTACACAATGTCTTCAATGGTTTTGTATGTGTGTGTGTGTGTGTGTATTGTAAATGAATATATCTACTAGGAATAGTAGGCATTTTATTGTCCTGAGATAATATTGTCATCAAATTTTTATGTAAATGAATACATTGACTGTTCGTAGGCCTGTCTTTTTACTGCATGCAATATGTTGTCGTTAATGATGCCGTTTATCAAGATAATCGTTCTGCTCGCTCACAAAGAGGATTTCTTTCGTTTAATTTTGTATCTGCAGCGAAAATTTTTGCACGCAGATTACAACAACTATGAAAGACAAATTGTGATCGGTTTTAAACGAAAATGTACATTTTTTATTTATTTTTTTACATTTTTCACTTTGGCCACTGTTGTTTCTTATATTGTTAACCCACTTATCGGTAAGTGAAGATCAGTAAAAATATGACGCAATTTACAAATCCTTGAATTGAATTCCGTTATTACTTTTTTTCTTTTTAACAACATAAGCTTTTACTGTTTCTTTCATAGAAACTTACTACGAAATTATCACGTTATTAAATATTCATTTAGAAACAAGTTATTCAAACGTCTGTTAAATATTGGAAGGAACGAGTCAGACAGAGTACTTCCGTTCAAGATGTGGGTTGACTTGCCACTAACTACAACGCCATACTATGAAATAACATTCGTTCTACAGGTATTGTCATTCCATAATTTTATTACAACAGAACCTCCCACATCTGAAGAACTAAAGAAGGACAAAAAGTGTTCGATTAATGGAATTTTCAGATAATAGAACAATCAGTTTTCTGACATTTAAGTATATTATATCTTTTTCGCTATTGAAATACCTAAGTTTCTTAATATAAGTAAATACATTCTTCTCGTGTTTCAACTTATATTTGAAGTGAAATGAACAATGTCTTTTAAAAGTAGAGGTTTCAAAATTCCTTTTTTGTTTCAATATTTAAATGTCCGACAATACAAAGTTTCAATATTTAAATGTCCGAAATTATTATTATATTAAAATATTGCGAACCACTGTACTAGTAAAATAGTTTAGTACAAGAAAAAGCAGTGTAACAAAGTTTGAACATTAGAATATTCGGATAATAGTGGTTCGGATATGGGTGGTTCGTATTATCACAATTCCAAACTATTTAATAATACTGTTTTAATTAAAATTCATAGGTTTTTTCTTTATATCATATTGGAATAAGTTACTTTTGCTTCGATAATTTCTTATGCATTATAAATCTACACGTGGCTGGTCAATTTCAAATATTGCAATATAGAATCACGAACATGCCAGATTTAATGAACAAAGAGAAACAAAGGAGAAACGAAGTAACATACAAGGAATCAACGTGTTTTACAGACGAATGTTATACCATTTTTAAGAAATATATTCGACAACACCAAGCACTCATAGCATATTGCGAAAAATTAGAAGAGGTATTCAATTGGATCATTCTGGAGCAAGTATTGATGTTCAGTTTGTTAATCTGTCTCGATGGATATCAAGTTCTTCTGGTTAGTACAGCACGCTAATATGAATTATAATCAATGCAAAGATATGAACTATGAGTTTTCAATTTCTAAATTTGTTATAATTCATTTTATACCGACATCTTTCACAGTTATTATTCACGAATATATATATAATATATATATATATTGTATATTTGTCATTATGAATATATTCTTTATTATGAATAATCTTGCATCTTAAAATTTTCTATAAATACATCCACAGTCTAATTATTAACACTGTCAGTCAAAGTGACTGATTCGTAATTTTCCATAAAATGGAAATTTTATCGACTTATAACGGTCTGTTTTTAGAAATTTTGACGAAAGATATAAGTAAAGTAAAATTTCTCTCATGAAATATATAAGTAAAGATATATATTAAAAATTTTTCCTATGTCACATATTTTAATTTTTCCAGACGAATTTCATACTTCAACCAGATACATTACAAATAATATTACTTCTTGCAGTCAGACGCACCTATAAGGACACGTTTGATCTTCAGCTTTCACATAGGAGGATGCTTATGCCAATTACTGATGTTCACTTACAGTTGCGACTGTATCATACGCGAAAGTATGAGCGTATCCACTGCAGCGTACAGAGCACCTTGGACACTATTATCAATGACTACAAGCGGAAGGATGATGCAGAAGGATTTGATTCTCGTTATCATGAGGTCCAGCGTACCTTGTTGCTTAACAGGCAAAGGTTTCTTCATTGTGTCACTAGAAACATACACTAATGTAAGTAACATGTTAATTACCACTAGTCCCCTAATCATTAGATCACGACTACTGAAGGATTTTATCTTAATTTAACCCATTCGATCTGAATTTTCGCCAATAAAGTTAGATCTGTAAATGTGATAAAAATGTGTTCTTAGATAGTTTGAAAATTTTTTATCGATAAAACGTAAGGATAAATATGTCCTCTTGCTATTGACAATTCGAAATATGTCAATATTCATGATATTGCCAGCCTCCGATTAATTCGTATCAGTAAATAAATAAAACAGATAAAGATATACGTAGATGTATTTTATAGAAAAATAGATAGACTCTTTTGGCAAATCAGGACAAAGAAAATCAATGTCCAACTTTCGCGTTTTTCATGATCAGAAAAATACGTCTCTGATTATTTCATCGATGTGAAAAATGTTAAATAATATTAGATCAAAAGTAATATAAAAATACTTGTGAAATTTTAAAATATATTTTACACAAATACTTTTATCTACTATATCCCAGAAAATATGGAAAAATTATTATGTTGGATAAAATTACGCTTTAAAAGATGCTTTACAACCTATCATTTTGTGATGAAAACTATCGTGAAGCAAAATTGCTCATGCATATCGTCTTTTGCAGGTTATAAGTACAGCAGCATCATACTTTACATTATTAAAACAACGTGCCGTTTCGTGATATATATTAATTGTGACAGTGTAAACGTTTATGTGCTATAAATTAAATTGATTAGAAAAGAATATAATTAATACATAGTAGAATCTCGATTAACCAGCGTAATTGCGGCACGAACAATCCGAATAAATCAAAATTCAACGAATAATCGAGATCCGAAAAGAAATAACTAAAAATGTTTTTTTCTATATAAAATTTCTTTGTATATGTGTTTGTTTAATTTTTTCTATACAGTGATGACACACAATGAGGTCTAATATTTCTACTTATAGGTATATTTCTTTCGTCAATTAATTAAGTCAATTTACTGAATTAGTCATATCGCAAACGAATCAGATCACAAGTGAGTCCACTACCTCAGTAGATCTTCTTTCGCCACAGATTGTACTTTTTTCCCTTTCTAAAAACACAAAGAATCTTACAAACAAGTTTCTTATGCTGCATGTGAGTTTTAACATGCTACATTTCCCTTTAACAAAAATGGCACAGCTGTTGACAGTAGTCTGATTTCACACACTAATTCTGGGTCTTTTCAGACTCAGAAATCATGCATAATTTATCGATCCGGTTAATATACTGGCTGCCAAATAATAAAGTATAGTAGAGTATCCAGGGACTGTGATCGAGCGTTCTGTTATATTCCCTTTCCCTCTTTTCATTTATTTCCCTTTCTTTTTCTCCGTTTTTTCCGACGTATGGTACTCTAAAATTACTACGAAGAACACGATTAGTGAATGGGGGATGCCAATAGATCAAAGTGATTGATCGTCCCCGATCAATCAATGCGAATACGGGTGAAACGAGTTCAATATCCGAACCGAGTTCAGCCGGTTGTTAACAATACGATATGAGTTTTCTCAAAACCGACGACGTATCTATCAGCTTAACATCCATTTTTATGAAACTTGTGGGACTATGGATGGCGGCCAACAAGTCCGAGCAACGCGTTAGAAACATTACGGTGGGTTACACGATGATCGCGATCATCTTCGGTACGTGGATACAGATTACCGATATGTGTTACTCTTGGGGCGATTTTAGTGTAAGTACACAATTAACATATATATGGCGGGGCGAAAAGATAGCACACTCTATTCTCATTTTCTTACGTATAACGTATCGTAAAGTAGAGAGAATATGTAGATTATTACATCAGTATTCTCTTGGGCATATACATACGTCTAGTATGTTGAATGTCATTACCGAATGTCTTTCTTTCCTTTGTGTGTGTGTAACATATCCGTTATAAATTAGTACAAAAATAACTTGAAATTAAAGCAAAACTTCTTTATTCTTAGTCCATGTTTCTTTATACCTATTTACATGCTACGTGTCAAAATGATCTTATTTAATGTTTCGTTTAATAGTTTCTCTTCTAAGAACATATCTTAATTTCTAAATTTAAAAAATTTTAATTGTTCGTGCAATTATATTTTTTTTCACAGATTGACACATATTACATGAATATTTAATATTTTTGTTTAAAGACTTGTATTTACATCACATGCAATCTTTTATCGTTATCGATGGCATTTCTCAAGATACTCGTTCTGCTCGCTCACAAGAAAGATTTTTTCCGTTTAATTTTGTACTTGCAAGAGAGATTTTTATATGCGGATTATAACGACTATGAGGAAAGAATTATAATCGGCTGTAAACGAAAATGTATCTTCTTTGTTTCATTCTTGACCTTTTCCATCATGGCGACTCTTGGTGCTTACGTTCTTAAACCAATTATCGGTAAGTCGATTAATTAAAATTTTTATAAATATTACGTTGAACGGAATTATAATTTATTCAAAACTAAAAAGTGGTAATTAAAAAGTGGTAATTTATTCAATTTTATGGAGTGAGAGTGCAGCAGAAAGGATGAAGCAACCACCTCCTATGAAGTTTTTACTTCATGACATATATACTTATATATTCATATTTTGCTGTAAAATAATTATCTTATTTTTTTTCGTATTTTTTTTTTATATGAAATAAGTATTTTTATAACTGATGCCAGCTTTTCTCTCTAATATTTTTCTTTTCGTACTAGCAGACCACATAGAACAAATCCGCATAAATCGCGGATTTAGGAATTAAAATGCATTATACTAAGAAGATAAAAAATCATTGAAAATCTGACGAATATCTTGATTAATTGTATCGTATTGTGTAAATGTCCAAATTGATCGTTAAAATGAAACAAATTTTCCGTTCAATCCAATATGATTTAATTTACAATCCACTATCCTCATTAATACAATATATACAAAGATGAAATCATTTTCTTTTTATTTTCATTTTACACAAAGATTTGTTACGTCACCTGTATTTCCTTCTCATAGGGAGGAAAACTTTGATATCTACATACGAAATAATTAAAAAAACAAAAAAAAAACAAGCTACTTGAACATCTATTTCAGCAAATAATTCAAGAAACGTGTCAGACAGGATACTTCCATTCAACATGTGGGTTGACTTACCACTGACTGTAACACCATACTACGAAATAACGTTTATTCTACAGGTATTGTCATTTCATCACTCTGTTATCGTCATTATTCCATTAATTTCACCACCAAAAAAAATAAAAAAATACTTAATAATAACTCAACAATACTTAATAACATTTAACAATCACCCAATTATATTTAATAATATTATTTGAACAAAATTCACAGGTTTTGTCCTTATATCATATCGGGATAACTTATTTTTGCTTCGACAATTTCTTATGCATTTTAAATCTACACGTGGCTGCTCAATTTCGAGTATTGCAATACAGGATTTCCAATATAACGGATTTAATGAACAGAGAGACGCTAGAAAAAAATCAGAAATTTAGCGCAAATTCATCGTGCTTCGCAAACAAATATTACGAAACTTTTAAAAAATGTATCCGGCAACATCAAGCGCTTATAGCATATTGCAAGAAACTGGAGGAAGTATTCAATTTGATTGTTCTCGTACAAATACTGGTTTTTAGTATGATGATTTGTCTCCACGGATACCAAATATTGATAGTTAGTATAATATTTACTATGATGGCCAATTACCGGTTGATATAATGCTCATTTTTACCAAGTACCTAATAATGTCGATTATTTACACAAAATTAGCACAGCGGCGTAGAAAACAAGCATTATACAATCGGATAGACAGTAAAAATCTAACAGCGAAAACCTGACAATGTGAAAAAGTGATTACTTAATCCACATTGTCAGGTTTTTGTGTCATAATAACTTCTAATAAAATCTAATTTTTAAAAACGTAGAAATAAATACGTGTGAATTTTTTAACGAAAACTGTCTTCATATTTGTCGATCACAGGCAAAAACATCGAATATAGTACGCACGATCTTCATCTGTCACATATCAGGGTGTTTATGCCAATTACTAATGTTCACCTACAGCTGCGATTGCATCATACGAGAAAGCTTAAACATAGCCATCGCTGTGTATAGAGGACCTTGGCCATTTTTGCCGTCGACCACAAGCGGAAGGATGATGCGGAAAGACTTGACTATCGTTATCATGAGATCTAGCGTACCTTGTTACTTAACAGGCAGAGGTTTCTTCATCGTATCCCTAGAAACATATACAAACGTAAGTAAAATTTTGACTATCGAGCCTGAAATTCATTTCTGTCACAATCCATTGAAAGCAGACCAAAGACTGCAAATCGTAGGTACTATCACAGTACAATTTCGTTCATATGACAGTGTGAAAATATTATTGCATCGATGCTGTTTTTATTGCTTTCCTTTATTTCAACCAAATTTCAATTAATTCCCAATTAAATGAACTCTTAGCGATTAAATCCACTTATTACAATCTAAACTAAATAAAAACGATATAATAGAAAATACAGCGAAGAAAAATGATTTAATTAAGAATGATGAATGATATAATTATAATTATAATAATAAATATAACTTCATGTATTTCCTGATCGCCTGAATTCGAAACTACTTTACAATTGTATCATGGTGTATTCGGCATTTACTTACC
The DNA here is from genome assembly GCA_001276565.1 of Melipona quadrifasciata. Taxonomy (NCBI): domain Eukaryota; kingdom Metazoa; phylum Arthropoda; class Insecta; order Hymenoptera; family Apidae; genus Melipona; species Melipona quadrifasciata. The sequence goes on from KQ435897.1 coordinate 12,540, forward strand.
ATGGCTAATAATAATAATTATTATTATTATATAATAATAAAAAGTCAATGCAATTTTCAACGATGCTTCATTATCGATATTTTTATCCCTATCTGCACCGCTATCACATACCGTTTTTCTCGAAGCTCTCCATGCCGAGTCACTATGAACACTCACATTGAATTTCGTTGATTTGTTATCTCTCAATAAGTTAGTCAAAACACAGTTAATCATTTATCTTGTTTGTTACAGGTTTTAAGTACCGCAGCATCGTACTTTACGTTGATAAAACAGCGTGTAGAAGCAATTTCGTAATATAAGTTAATCGTAAAAATATATCTTGTACATAAAGTAATTCGTTGCTGTATATTACAAATGAATTTTCAATGAATAAATATATTTAGTCTGGCAATTATTTATCGCCGAAGGTACAGATACCCCATTTGTGTATATATACGTTTGGATTCATTATTTTAGCATTATTTTATCAAAATCATATTCACAGACTTCTCACTGTCACTGGATCATTTATTTCGTTCAAAACGGGAGCTTCTTTTCTCAAACGACACACGAGACTTTAACATTCCTCGTCAGACTCCATCGCCACATTCAACCATTACCCACCACACAATCCCTCAGAGGGTTTTGAATCATGCATAACTCATTGATTACATATATTGCGTCCAGGACTTGCAATTGCACGATCATGGATAGATACGTCGTAATGGTTCTTTTCTTATCACAGAACAGTTTACTAATATTAACTTATGAACGAATAGAGGGCGACTCGAAGATCAAAAGCACGACGACATCGAAGTATATTCGAAACTTTTCGATAATTAATAGATCGTTTCCTCTATAAATTCCAAATCGGCTGTATCCGATCGTTTGAAATTCAATATGAGCTCGAAACACCATAAAGACATTTCTTTCAGATTAGCAGCTTTCTTTCTGAAAGTCGTCGGCCTGTGGTTAAGCACTACCCGCGTTGAAAAGTGGCTGAGAAATGCCGTAGTGGTGTATACTATTCTAACAATCATCTTTTCTGCATGGATGCATTCGAGAGGCCTTTATTTCTCTTGGGGAGATTTTAGCGTAAATATATAAAGATTTTTACATGTCTAACGCTTGTAACTGTGACCGCGGATTTTTAAGAATTTATAGGAAATTTTGAAGTGTGTAATTGCACAAATGCATATAATATGAAAAAAAATTTATAAAATATCCACATATAAAATATAAAACAGATATAAAAAATTTACAATAACTGGTTTCTATAACATTTGATACTCGAAATAATTATCCATCAGAATTTTATGTTTTTTTATTATATTTCCAAAATCTGCAATCTGCTTATAATTTTCCCAATTTTAACGTTTCAGGTCTCCTCTTACATCGTGTGCAATTTATTGGGACTGTTCATAGTTTTTTTTAAAATTGTAACTGTATTTATGTACAAGGAGAAGTTTTTCCGTTTAATCGTACATATGCAGGAGAATTTCTGGCATTTCAATTACGATCAGTACGAGAACTCAATTCTAGCAGACACGAAACGAATGTGCATCTATTTCGTCTGCGTCTTCTCACTCTTCTCTCAAGTTACGATATTTTCCTACATGACCAGACCATTTATATGTAAGTCTGTAAATCTAGGTTTCTCAGTTTATTTCGAAAGAAGGAATAAATTCGTAAACAATCGAATTTTAGCAAATATTGGAAGGAATAAGTCGGAAAGGGTACTTATATTTAATATGCATCTGGATCTACCATTGTCTATCTCACCATATTATGAAATTATGTACTTGATACAGGTATAATTATATTTCTATTTTACACAAAGATCCCAAATGACTTCGGGCATTTATGAATAATGTTTATTACATTCGTACCAGGCATTGGCTTTGTACCAAAATGGCGTATGTTATCTTTGCATCGACGATATATTTTGCATTATGTGCCTGCACGTAGCTAGTCAGTTTCGTATATTGCAATATAGGATAGCAAACGTACCGAGTCTAAAGGAGAAAGATAAACTCGATCAGAACGCAAATGAAGATGCCTCGAATAAGTGCTACGCGATATTTAAAAATTGCATACAACAGCATCAGACTCTCATTGAATTCTCTACCACGCTCGAGGAGATATTTACAATAATCGTACTCGGGCAAGTGTTAACGTTCAGTATATTAATTTGTTTCATCGGATATCAGGCGCTTTTGGTTAGTACATCATATATGAAGCATTATTGCTTTGATATTTCCTTTCTTGCGTATTTAAGTAAACAATACGATTTATAAAAGTTTGAATTCAATCAAATTTATAAGAATTTGAATGAATTCTTATTTAAAGTCAAAAATTTGGCTTGAACAATTGAAGAATCCTTGTAGAAAATTATGTAAGTGTCAAACACCAAATTTTCAGTCATCCTAATATTCTAATACATACGTTCTACTTGAAAACAAAAATAATATATTAAGAAAACATACTTTTGCTTTTCCATACATGAGTAATTTAGAAACAAACAAAGATTAGCACCTATGATATTTGCAAATTTAAATAAATAAACCGCTTCCTGGAAAATTTGATGTTTGACACTCACGATATTTTCTAGAAGAACTATATAATTATCGGTGACGCATCGTAATTACACAGGTCGAATTGCCACTTTCATGGCGCATTTCTCTTGTATTATATTTAACATCTAACATATGGCAATTATGGATCTTCACGTACAGTTGCGATTTCATGGCGCAAGAAAGCATGAATATTGCTAGTGCTGCGTACACTGCACCATGGATATATTTACCAATGGACAGATTTGGAAAAATGATACGAAAAGATTTGCAAGTTGTAATAATGAGATCGAGACGAGCCTGCTATCTCACCGCCTGCGGCTTCTTTCCCATATCTCTTGAAACTTTCACCAAGGTAATATTATTTATAATTCTTTCCATTTTCTACAGCATTAACAAATTAGCCTCTTTTCTTTTTAATAAATCATCTCTTACTTTGGCGCAATTTTTTCCAATTATTATTATAACGTAACGTCTTCGTGTTACAGATCATGAGTTCCGCAATGTCATATTTCACTATACTAAAGCAACGAACAGTAGATACAGCTGGATAATTCCTCCAGATTCAATGATAGATGATTTTATGTATACACATACACGAGTAAGTAGTTTAGTGAAAAATTAAAGCCGAAAAATTTGTTTATTTCGATTTTATTTCCTCGCAAATCTGTGAAACGTTCATCTTCTAAATATTTTTAATATTTAGAATTACAGAACTATTTAAACAAATAACTAAGAAAAACCTTAATTATATAAAATAACAAAACATTCAAATTAAACAGACACAAGTATGAATAATTTTAAGAAATCGTGGAAATTTTCAAATCGCCGAGATACTTTGTAATTTTTGAGATTTAAATTAGGCATCACTATTGGATACTATTATTAATATATCTATTATTAATACTTATTATTTAATAATCCCACTCCTTACATTCTAATTATATGTGTATAAATTAAATTTACTTTTAGTTTACTATATCATCACAATCACGTAACATGATGCAACGCCGATCTAAAAGAAGAAGAGCTCAAAGAATTTCATTACCTACTTTAACATTAAAATTAATTTTAAATTAGAATTTTATCTGCAAAGTAACGGCTAATTATGTAATGTATATTATACATAAATATTATTTTATTTTTTTACAAATATACAAAATGCAAAGAACGTAATACTTGATATGTAGATACGTAGTCTCACACGAAAACATTTTGTTAAATTTATTTTGCTGAATATATTTATTTAGCGAATCACATAAGAACAATTTTTATTTGAAGTTGTTGAGCTCGGAAAATTTTTGTAGAAAAAATTCGTATTTGACAAGCAAATAATATTTAAAACTATTCTTATATACTCCTACGTTGATATCAGTGACGAATCAAAATT
>KQ435897.1:16667-30479 GCA_001276565.1 Melipona quadrifasciata
CTGTACTGACGACAAACAATTAAAAGGAAATAATATATATTCGCTTGTCAATCAAATTTTGTCACTTGGAAATGGATCAAGCAGACCTAACGCTAATCCGAGACCTTCTTTTCAATGAACAGAATTTTTAACAGAACTTTTTAATGTTGAAAATCACTTAAAATTGTTCCTCCTCTTCTTCCGTACCGGTTAACATTGCGATAAGGCTTTGCGTATCGATAAATCCTTTGTCGTCAATGTACATATTATCATAAGCATCATCGACTTCCTTCGGAGTGAATTTGTCACCGTATGTCAATAGAGCGTGCCTCAATCTATGAAAAAAAAAAACGAATAATGAATTTTACAATTTAAAGAATTACTCAATTTGTCCTCCGAGATATTTCATAAATGCTAAATACTAAATACTAAATGCTAAACAGCGAAAATGCAATTTCAGTCTATTTTCATGGAATTGTAGAATTTTCTACTTGTTTTTTTCTTCTTTCTTTTGAGAAATAATTTTAGAATAATAACAGCTCTCATTTTTTACACTCAACCATCGATTTCACCATCAATCTCCGAAATGTCTCAATCTATAAAACAAATTCATATGTCACATCGTGTGTCCTTGCCGTACAACTTTCGTATAAAATATTTTCTTATACTATTTGATACAATGCATTTCATTGTAATTTTATGCCTCAGAAATTATTCATGACGATCAAGTTATACCGATTACCCTGTATTATTAAAATGTCACTTGGATATACCTCTTTAAACTTGGCAACTTGTTTCTGACTAAACACAGAAAACACACTGGATCCAGATTCTTTAGGGGTACTCGTAGGAGTTGATGGTTTTTCCTCTGCTGGTGGAGGTGCTGGCTCCTCCTTCTTTTTAGTCTTCTTCTTCTTCTCTTTATCCGCCTGAAATTTCGTGTCATTTATTAAAACAACATGAACCGAGATTGTGAAAATAAAAATTTTAGATAAATTTAGGCTCACTCTTTTATATCTTTTAGCGCATTTACGAATAAACACGTAGTTTGATTCAATTCCTCAAATATTAAAATACGCATTTTTCCAAAAAAATTAAATATTCTCCAATATTTAACTGTTATAAATGAACTATCAAATATAGAATATAGAAATGTTCAATTTAACGAATTTTGAAAAATATTCAACACCTTTTCTAAACTTTTCTGTAAGTATTTCAATTCTTGTAAATGTAAAATAAATGAAGGAATGAACTTGATAAAATATTTAATATAGGTTGCTTGTCGAACGGAAACCAAGGCAAAAGTAAATACAAATCTTGATTACATTTTAGTTCTGCGGGAAGAGAATTATAGTTGAAGTAATCATAAAACAAGCGCATATTTTTCCAATTATTGTCGAATATTTGGTTGGCAGTAAGCTAGCTTGGACAACGTTGAAGAAAATTCGGAAGGCGTTGCCCATAAGAGTTAAAAATAGGATCTTTTTATCATCCGTAGTATAGTTGAAAAGAAGCCAAGACAAATATAGACCGTTTATCCCATACAGCCTCTCAAGTTACTACATAGTTACATAATTCTCTTGTTTTTATAATGCATCCACCAAATATACGAAAGTACGTATCATCAGCCGAACTTAATTTTGATAATATAATAGATTTTTATAAAAACAAAATTTAACTACATTAAAAGTCTACATTAACTACATTAACTTAGATGTCCAGCTAGTTAGAAATCCAGTCAAAAGGAGGACCAGAACATCGCAAAGCTTTATTAAAATCCAGCAACACATGTAATAATTTAAACGTACAGATTGGAAAACAAATAATAACTTTCAACTACGGAGTGGCTAACAGCCATAATGAAGAACACTGTTCACACTTCATTAACACGAACACGCGATGTTTTGTGCAGGTTTGTATTCTGAATTCGCTAAGCATGTAATTCCGACACAATTTATTTGATTCGTCGAATATTTTTTTCTTTCTTTTTTTTGGAAATTTATCCTTGTACAATATGCAATATTTGCAATACGTGTACGATATGCAATATTTTGTTTTTCCTTATATATCCCACTGTTAGTTTAGAAGAAATTCACGAAGAAGACTTTTCATGTATTTCCTGATCGCCTGAATTCGAAACTACTTTACAATTGTATCATGGTGTATTCGGCATTTACTTACCATGGCTAATAATAATAATTATTATTATTATATAATAATAAAAAGTCAATGCAATTTTCAACGATGCTTCATTATCGATATTTTTATCCCTATCTGCACCGCTATCACATACCGTTTTTCTCGAAGCTCTCCATGCCGAGTCACTATGAACACTCACATTGAATTTCGTTGATTTGTTATCTCTCAATAAGTTAGTCAAAACATAGTTAATCATTTATCTTGTTTGTTACAGATTTTAAGTACCGCAGCATCGTACTTTACGTTGATAAAACAGCGTGTAGAAGCAATTTCGTAATATAAGTTAATCGTAAAAATATATCTTGTACATAAAGTAATTCGTTGCTGTATATTACAAATGAATTTTCAATGAATAAATATATTTAGTCTGGCAATTATTTATCGCCGAAGGTACAGATACCCCATTTGTGTATATATACGTTTGGATTCATTATTTTAGCATTATTTTATCAAAATCATATTCACAGACTTCTCACTGTCACTGGATCATTTATTTCGTTCAAAACGGGAGCTTCTTTTCTCAAACGACACACGAGACTTTAACATTCCTCGTCAGACTCCATCGCCACATTCAACCATTACCCACCACACAATCCCTCAGAGGGTTTTGAATCATGCATAACTCATTGATTACATATATTGCGTCCAGGACTTGCAATTGCACGATCATGGATAGATACGTCGTAATGGTTCTTTTCTTATCACAGAACAGTTTACTAATATTAACTTATGAACGAATAGAGGGCGACTCGAAGATCAAAAGCACGACGACATCGAAGTATATTCGAAACTTTTCGATAATTAATAGATCGTTTTCTCTATAAATTCCAAATCGGGCGTATCCGATCGTTTGAAATCCAATATGAACTCGAAACATCATAAAGACATTTCTTTCAGATTAGCAGCTTTCTTTCTGAAAGTCGTCGGCCTGTGGTTAAGCACTACCCGCGTTGAAAAGTTGCTGAGAAATGCTGTAGTGGTGTATAGTATTCTAACAATCATCTTCTCTATATGGATGCAATCGAGAGGTCTTTATTTCTCTTGGGGAGATTTTAGCGTAAATATATGAAGATTTTTACATGTCTAACGCTTGTAACTAGACCGCGATATTATTTTATTTTTATTTATAGGAAATTTTAAAGTGTGCAATTGTGCATAATACGAAAAAAAATGTATAAAACAGACAGATATAAAATATCTACAATAATGGCTCTATGACATTTGATACCCGAAACAATTATCTATCAGAGTTTCATTCTCTTTTTTACCATATTTTTAAAAATATGACTGCGTGTAAATCTGCAATTTGCTTATAACTTTCTCAATTTTAATGTTTCAGATTTCCTCTTACATTGCGTGCAATTTATTAGGACTGTTCATGGATTTGTTTAAAATTTTAATTATATTTATACACAAGGAGAAGTTCTTTCGTTTAATCGTACATATGCAGAAGAATTTCTGGCATTTCAATTACGATCAGTACGAGAACTCGGTTCTAGCAAACACGAAACGAATATGCATCTACTTCGTCTGCGTCTTCTCACTCTTCTCTCAAATCACGATTTTTTCCTACATAATCAGCCCAGTTATATGTAAGTCCATCAATCCATGTTCCTCAGTTTATTTCGAAGGAAGGAATAAGTTCGTAAACAATCAAATTTTAGCAAATATTGGAAGGAATAAGTCAGAAAGGGTACTTATATTTAATATGCATCTGGATCTACCATTGTCTATCTCACCATATTATGAAATTATGTACTTGACACAGGTACAATTATATTTCTATTTCACACAAAAATCCCAAACGATTTGTGTATTTATGAATAATTCTTATTACATTCGTATTAGGCATTGTCTTTGTACCAGGTTGGCGTATGTTATCTTTGCATCGACGATATATTTTGCATTATGTGCCTGCACGTAGCTAGTCAGTTTCGTATATTGCAATATAGGATAGCAAACATGCCGAGTCTAAAGGACAAAGATAAACTCGATCTGGATGCAAACGTAGGTGCCTCGAATAAGTGCTACGCAATATTTAAAAATTGCATACAACAGCATCAGACTCTCATTGAATTCTCTACCACGCTCGAGGAGATATTTACAATAATCGTACTCGGGCAAGTGTTAACGTTCAGTATATTAATTTGTTTCATCGGATATCAGGCGCTTTTGGTTAGTACATCATATATGAAGCATTATTGCTTTGATATTTCCTTTCTTGCGTATTTAAGTAAACAATACGATTTATAAAAGTTTGAATTCAATCAAATTTATAAGAATTTGAATGAATTCTTATTTAAAGTCAAAAATTTGGCTTGAACAATTGAAGAATCCTTGTAGAAAATTATGTAAGTGTCAAACACCAAATTTTCAGTCATCCTAATATTCTAATACATACGTTCTACTTGAAAACAAAAATAATATATTAAGAAAACATACTTTTGCTTTTCCATACATGAGTAATTTAGAAACAAACAAGATTAACATCTATGATATTTGTAAATTTAAATAAATAAATCGCTTCCTGAAAAATTTGATGTTTTATATTTACGGTGATTTCTACTAGAACTATTTAATTATCACGTCATGATATATAGGTGGAACTGACAGTTTCATGGCGCATTTCTCTTGTATGTTTCTTAACGACTAATATATGGCAATTGTGGATCTTCACGTATAGTTGCGATGTCATGGCGCGAGAAAGCATGAATATTGCTAGTGCTGCGTACACTGCACCATGGATATATTTACCAATGGACAGATTTGGAAAAATGATACGAAAAGATTTGCAAGTTGTAATAATGAGATCGAGACGAGCCTGCTATCTCACCGCCTGCGGCTTCTTTCCCATATCTCTTGAAACTTTCACCAAGGTAATATTATTTATAATTCTTTCCATTTTCTACAGCATTAACAAATTAGCCTCTTTTCTTTTTAATAAATCATCTCTTACTTTGGCGCAATTTTTTCCAATTATTATTATAACGTAACGTCTTCGTGTTACAGATCATGAGTTCCGCAATGTCATATTTCACTATACTAAAGCAACGAACAGTGGATACAGCTGGATAATTCCTCCAGATTTTATGTTACGTGTACATATACACGAGTAAGTAGTGAAAATGCCGAAAAATTTGTTTAGTTCGATTTGATTTCCTCACAAATCCGTGGAACATTTATCTTCTAAATATTTTCAATAATTACAAAACTATTTAAACAAATAACTAAGAAAAACCTTAATTATATAAAATAACAAAACATTCAAATTAAACAGACACAAGTATGAATAATTTTAAGAAATCGTGGAAATTTTCAAATTGCCGAGATACTTTGTAATTTTCGAGATTTAAATTAGGCATCACTATTGGATACTATTATTAATATATCTATTATTAATACTTATTATTTAATAATCCCACTCCTTACATTCTAATTATATGTGTATAAATTAAATCTAATTTTAATTTACCATCATAAGCACGTATAATATATGCAACGCCAATCTGAAAAAAGAACTCAAAGAATTTTATTACCCAGTTTAACATTAAAAAATTAATTTTAAATTAGATCATGGTATTGTACAATTTGTAATTTTATCTAATGCCATTTCATGTTCAAATAATACAAAAAAAAATTTACAATTCACTATGACTTATAAATTTTTATATGCAAAGTAACGAGTAACGTAATGTATATTACAGATAAATATTATTTTATTCTTTTTACAAATATACAAAATGCAAAGAACGTAATAAAACTTGATATGTAGATATGTAATCTCACACAAAAACGTTTTGCTAAATTTATTTTGCTGAATATATTTATTTAGCAAATCACATAAAAATAATTTTTATTTGAAGTTGTTGAGCTTGGAAAATTTTTGCAAAAAAATTCGTTTCGACAAACAAATAATATTTAAAATTATTCTTATATACGTTGATATCAGTGACGGATCAAAATTAGAAAGATCATTGTAAAGTTTTAAAATAATTTTATTGTATGAACAATAATATGGAGAGTCAAAGCCTCGTTTTTCAGCAGATACGCCATTCCCACTTCCAAGAACATAATCTGTTTATTTTTCACGATCTTGCAAGTTATTAGTATATTTTTTAATGGATTTCCTCTGAAAAACTGTACTGACGATAAACAATTAAAAGGAAATAATATATATTCAATCAAATTTTGTCACTTGGAAATGGATCAAGCAGACCTAACGCTAGTCCGAGACTTTATTTTCAATGAACAGAGTTTTTAACAGAACATTTTAATGCTGAAAATCACTTAAAATTATTCCTCCTCTTCTTCCGCACCGGTTAACATTCCGATAAGGCTTTGCGTATCGATAAATCCTTTGTCGTCAATGTACATATTATCATAAGCATCATCGACTTCCTTCGGAGTGAATTTGTCACCGTATGTCAATAGAGCGTGCCTCAATCTATGAAAAAAAAAAACGAATAATGAATTTTACAATTTAAAGAATTACTCAATTTGTCCTCCGAGATATTTCATAAATGCTAAATACTAAATACTAAATGCTAAACAGCGAAAATGCAATTTCAGTCTATTTTCATGGAATTGTAGAATTTTCTACTTGTTTTTTTTCTTCTTTCTTTTGAGAAATAATATTAGAATAATAACTGCTCTCATTACTTACCTTTCACCATCAATTTTACCATTTACATCGAAGGTACTGAAGGCAGCAATTACGGTTTCATCATCGTCGGTACCTAAAGTAAAAAATTACGATCAATTTTAATATACATACGTATATAAACTGGTCAAATAATCTTATTATCTAGTAAAAATATATGTTGATACCTGATCCCGACATGCGATTTGCGAACAAATTGAGTAATTGCGTAAAATTGATAGGGGCAGGGACTTCAGCTAGCATATCGTCAAGTTCTTTATCAGTAACCAGACGACCAACATTGTCAAAAGTGGCACGGAGATCGTTCTTTCCAATTATACCATCCTTATCATGATCCATAAGCTGGAATGCCTGGTGAACACGATTGAACAAAATCAGATATAAGATATTAATTACAACTCAAACTATTAGCAATTTTGTTCGATTGAAAATAAATCAATTGACGTTGCAACACATTGATATATTTTTTGTAAACAGCAGTATATACAATGAAATTCCATTTTATCAAAAAATATTCAGTTTCAACCCTTAAATGCACACCGCTGCAAATTTGAAACATTTTACATCATCAATTGTAAATGCATGACTTTAAAAAGAATTGTGCTCTTAAGAATTGAACGTAATCTGTATTTATCCAACTAGCTATCAATATGTTAATATTTTTCATTGAATTTTTCATATTTAGTTTTATCATTGCATTTTCCTTCGCGGAAATTGCGATATTTGTGACAGCAAATGTTGGACATGAATGTTTATTGCATAATGACAAATTCTTGGATAATTATTCGTATACAGAGTGGTCCGCGTAACTTGATCAAGTAAGTAATAACGCTGTGTAAAAAAACTTTTTATGTATCTTTTTCATAAGTGAAGGCGTTTCCGAGATTTCAAGGTCGTCTCTACTGATTTACAAAAACAATATATTTTTTGAGTCATTAATCGATGCAGTTCAATGAATTAAAAAATATATCATTCTAAAAAGTCTAAAAAAAAGTGCAGATGACCTTGAAGTCTCCGAAACGACCTATAAAATAAATTCATCCACCACATAGTGTGCCCCTGCAAACCATGCAACTTTTGTATAATATGGTTTTTCATACTATTTCATGCAACGCATTTGTAATTTTATGCCTTAGAAATTATTCATGACGATCAAATTATACCGATTACCCTGTATTATTAAAATGTCACTTGAATATACCTCTTTAAACTCGGCAACTTGTTTCTGAGTAAACATAGAAAACACACTGGATCCAGCGCGTTTAGCCTTACGGCTACCCCGGCTACTTGCTCTAGTTGAACCAGATTCTTTAGGGGTACTCGTAGGAGTTGGTGGTTTTTCCTCTGCTGGTGGAGGTGCTGGCTCTGGCTCTGGTGGAGGAGGTGCTGGCTCCTCCTTCTTTTTAGTCTTCTTCTTCTTCTCTTTATCCGCCTGAAATTTCGTGTCATTTATTAAAACAACATGAATCGAGATTGTCAAAATAAACATTTTAGATAAATTTAGGCTCACTCTTTTATACCTTTTAGCGTATTTACGAATAAACACGTAGTTTGATTCAATTCCTCAAATATTAAAATACGCATTTTTCCAAAAAAATTAAATATTCTCCAATATTTAACTGTTATAAATGAACTATCAAATATAGAATATAGAAATGTTCAATTTAACGAATTTTGAAAAATATTCAACACTTTTTCCAAACATTTCTGTAAGTATTTCAATTCTTGTAAATGTAAAATAAATGAAGGAGTGAACTCGATAAAATATTTAATATAGCTTGCTTGCCGAACGGAAACCACGGCAAAAGTAAATACAAATCTTGATTACATTTTAGTTCTGCGGGAAGAGAATTATAGTTGAAGTAATCATAAAACAAGCGCATATTTTTCCAATTATTATCGAATATTTGGTTGGCAGTAGGCTAGCTTGGACAACGTCGAAGAAAATTCGGAAGGCGTTGCTCACAAGAGTTAAAAATAGGATCTTTCTATCATCCGTAGTATAGTTGAAAAGAAGCCAAGACAAATATAGACCGTTCATCCCGTACAGCCTCTCAAGTTACTATGTAGTTACATAATTCTCTTGTTTTTATAATACATCCACCAAATATACGAAAGTACGTATCATCAACCGAATTTAATTTTGATAATACAGATTTTTATGTAAACGAAATTCAACTACATTAAAAGTCCGTTAACTTAGATATACGGTTACATTCAGATGCCAGCTAGTTAGAAATCCAATCAAGAGCAGGACTAGAACATCGCAAGGATTTATTAAGTCCAGCAGCACATGTAACAATTTAAACACACAGATTGGAAAACAAATAATAACTTTCAACTACGGAGTGGCTAACAACCAGAACGAAGAACACTGTTCACACTTCATTAACACAAACACGCGATGTTTTGTGCAGGTTTGTACTCTGAATTCACTAAGCATGTAATTCCGACACAATTTATTTGATTCATCGAATATTTCTTTCTTTTTTTTTTTTTTTGGAAATTTAGCCTTGTACAACAGGTCGAACATATTTCCATCACTAGTCACGTGTACGATAATATGCAACATTTTGTTTCTCTCTATATCCCAGGAGAAATTCGACGAAGAAAACTTTTCATGTATTTATCCTGACCGTCTGAATTTGAAATCACTTAACGGTTGTATCATGGTGTATTCGGCGTTTACTTACCATGGCTACAGTTGGTTTGTAAGAGGATGGTACGAGATGGTCACAACGAACCAACTGTCCGAATCATAGAGGTGAACTTGTCTAAGTAACTTTGGTGGCTCTCCCCCACTACATGACTGGTGCTTGAGCAGGGGTGCCTTGCCCGGGTATAACGCCAACGCCTATCTGACCATATTTAGTGCGAGCCACCTCAAAATAGCAACCCTTTCGATGTTTCGACTAAAACAGTTTGCCGAGGATTGTACCAACGACTAACGCTTTACAGCTTTTTCTTCGTAGACGAGATTTGCTTTTCAAAGCAAAAATATAAGTCAAGGATGTTCGTAAAATGATTATGACAGTGTCTCAGCATTGCTCTTTCTATAACCCCGATACCTTGGTGTCGAAGAAATCTTCCGTCACCATTTGCGGTCATCAGTGGTGCAAAAGTGCTGTCCTAATTTCATCGCCGTATTACTGCAAACCAAAGGAGTTATCGCAATTATTACATACGATAAATTTACAAATAAATAAAAAAATAAATTTTTTCGGAAAATTTGTAATTCGAAAAAAAAATTATAAAAATTGTGGTATCAATATTTAAAAAGTTCTACTAAATATCTGTAAAATTTGATATTAGACTTAATTCTGTATTATTCATTCCAGATTTAACATGAATTTCCGCTTTGATTCCCATCGGAGTAATCAAAGCACGTGGTTACTAAAAATAACTGTCCGATATTTGAGAAGAGAACACATTAGAATATTCAGTATACCTTATCAAATTTTCGATATATTTTATTATTCACCTTTCTCCTATTAATTACAGGAATTTAAATAACAACCAATTCCTGTATTTATGTAATAGTTATTGAATTTATTTTATTATAAAATTTAACTCATGAACGAAGCAAAAAATCAATGCTCTTATCAAATCAGAAAAGACAATTAATTATTTACAACTATAATACTTCTAATAAACTAGTATAACAGAATTAATTGTTCATTATTTATATGGCTCAGCTTAGAGCCTGGCTTAAAATCATTATATAGAAACTCGTTCGTTTCCGTAAAAGTTTAACATAATATCGATACACATTAAATAATTAATCTTAAAAAATATTAGTGACTCAATTAATCACATTAAGTAGATGTTATAGTAATGCATCTTTTAAATATTTTTGTTTTATTTTTAGGAAAAAATATTTGCATCATTCTTCTATCTATAAATTAAATATATTATTTTATTTGGGTTCGATATATGGGGCAGAATAAATCTTGAGTAAGATTTAAAAGTTCCCAACCCTTTTAATTTTAATTTAACAACACTGTGAATTGTGTCTTATTTTATTTCAGTTATTTGATAGATACTTACATTATATAAAATACAATACATAAATTATAATAATTAACACGTGTTTCTAATCTATAACGTAACATATAATAATCTTCCATAAAGTATTTCTGTAAATGACTTGGTATACTTTCTCAATAAGAAAGTCACGTACCATTTTTCGTCTTTACGGTACTCGGTGTACCATACTCCCACCACAGCCGCTCAGAGAAATAAGAAAGTACAAACAACGTTGCCTTGACGTTGGTTTTTCATTGTAAGGTAACAGCTTGTACTATAGTTTGGTTAGATCACAAATGTCCAAATAGTTAACAATTAAGACTTGAATTATTTTAGACAAAATGCTTTGAATTTGATCTTATGATGCAACAAAATGTGGTGGCTATTTTTGTTAAATTATGGTGAGTGAAAGTACGCATAAAAAGTAAATATTATATATTATTTTTAAGAGTGTTATTTTGAAACTGTTCTTTTAAAATTCGTTAAAACATATAAAAATAATCGAAGTAATAAAAATTGCTAAATAAACAGACTTAACTAAATCGATCTAAATCAATGAGTTGTGTACTTATTTTTTTATAGTTACGATCGGATCATCATTACGTCTCGCTGCATATATATCTTCTGGCGGGCTTCATGGAGAAATTCGATTTGAAAAAGCCTCGGAAATATCCGTAAAAATTCGATTTTCACTTCAAACGACTCTTCAGTACCCAGACCAACAATGGCTTTGGTCAGTTACTCAATTTCCTGTTGATTACACACGTATAAATGATAGATGCAGTAGGCAATATGTTGGAGAAAGGTATTTTTCTTATTTTAAAAAATTTATCTTCGACATATTAGTATCACTTGTCACATTTAAAAAGCCCTATTATAAAATAAATGTAGCGTTATCGATTTAACGGAACTTGTTGGACCAATTGATATGCCCGGAAATGAAACAGGATCAGTGGAAATTTCAGGCATAAGTTTAACCGGAGAAATGGGTTTATGGGGGAAAGGTCTAATATTTCAAGACACATATTCATCTAGAACTATTTGTGCTTCGATAACGGTAACTATTAAAATATAAAAATACAAAAAGCGAAGAAGAAAATTAACATTTTTGAAATATAAGTTATAATTCTAAATATTCTTAGGTACTAGAAAAAAACGTAGAAAAATTTGCGGAAGCACGTTTTCTCGAAAGTGTAGCGGGAAACGTATGGTTTCGATGGCTGGGTGGTCATGGTGGTGATAACACTAGCGATACAATAATTTATATAAATTTGTATCATGTTAATAACAAAATACAATTACAAGGTACAAAATACACAGAACATCATTGGAAGATTTATGTAACGGACATTTTTGATATCAGTAAAGGTATAATTTCTTTTATAAAATATATTGACTTTGTAAATCACTAATTTATTTTCATTTAACATTTACTATTCAGACAAATCAAATTGCAACATTTTACAAACCGTATTTGATCCTGATAATGCTGGTAATGGTAAAGCAATTGGTGACATTGATGAGCGTTTGGGCAAGATAAAAATAGCTATAGATCATAATAACAGATATAAAACTGTATACAAAGATTCAAAATTGTCTTTATTACCTTCTACTGATTTGCTTGGACCTCATCGTCAATTATATTTAGTCATATTTCACCCAAAACATGATGATTCCATTTTACTGTGCAGTAAAATTAATCATAGAAAACCTATCTTTGCCAAGTAAGTAAAACTTATCATATAAAGATATTATTTTCCAAATTATCTTTCATTAACGTAGTTGAAAATTTATATAATTAAAGATTATTTATCAGATTACATTTTATAATATTTAAACTATTTAGAACTTTAATTAATGCCCATGGTATTAAAGGAGAAGTATCCCTAACTCAAGTAACTCCATTTGATCCAACATGGGTTAATGTATCATTAACACCAATTAATGATTTAGAAACACGATTACGTTATGCTACTAAAATAAAATCATATAATATTCATGAACTACCTCCAGATCCAATGAAAATTTCAAATAATTCTACCGAAATATGTGAAACAACTAAAAAAATATATAATCCAAGCAGTATTAATATAACTGATGTACCACCAGCAGGTAAATAAATAAAACTGTTATTTCATTGTCAGTTTACTTATTTAACAATATCATTAGGACTTGGAACTCAAGATCAATATGCTGTTGGCGACCTTTCTGGGAAACTTCAAGGTCGTAAGGAAGGATCATATCATTATGATATCTTACCAGGGAGTGCGAAACTTAGTGGAATATATTGGGATACATATCTTCCACTTTCAGGAATGTACAGTGTAATTCACAGAAGCCTTGTCCTTCACAAGTATTTATTTACACATACTTTCTATAGTTACTGCTTCATTCTCATTTTTGCTTATTAAAAAAAATCGCACATGCTTCATCAGGTATAATGAAACTGATAATAAGAGTATCATACCATGGATTTGTGGCACTTTGAATCTTTATTTGCCAGACAATATTGGACAAATACAAATGATTACTGCACAAGTAATATATAGATATCCTATTGTTGGAAAAATAATTTTCCGGCAACCCAAAAATGATCCCCAAATGGATACTACTGTTATAATTGAAAATTTAGTTCATGCAGATGGTAATGCTTTAAATAATTCAGAGCTACACAGGTATAATATTTCAAAATATATACTATAAAAAATTATTATATCAAAATCATTTAATTTGATCATGAATATATAGATGGATGATTCATGATAATCCGCCAGGCAAAGATTATTATAACTGGACAGGCAGATGCTTAAGTACTGGTGAACCTTATAATCCCTATAAAGTACAATAACTCTAATTATATTTGTTTTTTATACATAATACAGTTGCCTTTCTAAAAATATTATTCTTAAATTTACTAGGTAGAATGGAATTCAAGTTTCAATGAATAT
>KQ435897.1:78434-89047 GCA_001276565.1 Melipona quadrifasciata
GAGAGCAGAAAATTATAGTGTACGCTATCTAATGTACGTGTTGTAATTACTGTTTTTCTTGACACTTACAAATCAGAATCTCATCTTTTTTATGTTCTGTTTCCTTTTCATGTTCTCGATACGTGGACGTCGAATCGATCCTGCTTCCGATCTTCGAATTTTCATGGCGAACGAATGACAGCGTGATTTGAAGGAAACATGGTTGGCACCGATTACAACGATTTGCAGGTAAAGGGTAGTGAAAAGGTGGGCACAAACAGGGGAGGGTGAATAAGGCGCTCGAGCCTACGCGGGTCGCTTTTTCGAGGGAGGACGAGCCATATGGGGAGCATACGGTAAGCAGGCTGCTGCACCCGCTGCCTCGAGGGTTTAATCTACCTACCGTCCGCCAAATTACCATCCGAGGAAATCATGTATTCCCGAAAGATCGCCGTGACGACGTTTCCGTTATTACTGATTTCATTGCATCAGAAGTAGGTATCCTCCGGTCAGTTTAGCAACAGAACACATTACGCTGCGTCTTCGTTCGTAGATTTCACCGCTTCTTAAACGCGCGTACTTTGCGTTTTCACAAAACGGGGCAACAGTCGTGAAAAACCGTACTTTACTTCGTCGTTGCTATAATCGTTCCTGTAATCATCGTTACGAAGGAAGCTTCGCCTCTTTTAATTCGATTCGTCGTTCGGTTTTCGTCGAAGAAACGTAGACACTCCCTAGTAGACATTCCCGGGTTTTGTCTCTCGCTTGCCAACTGTCCCAGGTGTACGTGTCTGAGGATGAAGGCAAAAGGCCCAAGAAGACTCGAGGCGTGTGGCTGGCGCGTGCTGCTAGTCCCCGATTCCGTTTCCCCGCCCTTAAGTTGCTTCCGATCGTTGTCTGCCATAATCAGCATCACCACTGCCGCCGCCACCACTTCAACAGCTACGGTCACGCTTTTTAAATACGCGAAGCGAGCTTTCATGCCTTTATACCCACGGAAATCGATTTCGTTTTCCCCCCCCCCCCCTTTTTTTCTGCCTTCGTCGTCGTTTTTTCAGCCTTATTATCCCCCATAATTACACTTCCGCGTTTGTTTCGTTTGCTCGTGTCTTTCGTTCCGCTTTGTTTCAACTGTTCCTTGTTTTTCACGTTACATTGTGATATTATAATCCAAAAGTGTCACATGTATATCGAAAAATGATTAGCTCAGGAGATGTCTTAACTTTAATTTAAAATCTACAAGATTCAAAGACAAGAACACTTGGTTCTTCAAAATTAGACTAACAATTCTATAGGCTATTGTATTGATTAATGTATAAAAAAATATATGATTCTATTTAAAAAAAAGTGACGTTGAGATTTCGGAAACGCTCATTTGAACAAAAATGTAGAAGATGTTCTCTTCAACACAGAACGAATTTTACCTCAAATATTTTTTCGAATAACTGCGTAGATGAATTAAGATGAGACACGCAGTATATATATATATATTGTATATAATATAATGTCTGTTTTGCTGAGGAACTGAGTCAAATAATTGCTTTAATGAAAACATTTATTTATGTAGATATAACAGAAGTGGAAATTTATGTTATAATTTATGCTCGAACGTTATTATGGAAATTTCGAAATATAAGCTATTTGTTCCTTTCGGCGGTCATTTGCATAAACGCAGTGATTTTCGAACCAACTAGAAGATGATACAACGCCAATTTTCTTTTAACTATTCACTTTTCACTAGCACGAGTATTCTGAATTCCAAACTAGTCTATTCGAAATATGCCTAATATAAAAATGCGCGATGTAAAATTTCGAATTGAAAGTATCTTCACGCGTGTCGTTAATAATAGTAGTTATCTTCGTTGCATAAGTTTCCAAACTTCCAGATTTTCGAAAAGGGATCGTCTAAAGTTCATTGTTAGATAGCAAGTGGATCTCTCAGAAAAAAGGGAAAGAGAAAAAAATAGATGACGAATCACACGAGTTAAAAATATTTCCATGCGCGGACAGAACTGACAACACGTATCGATGTGATAACATTTGTTTTTGTCACACGTGTGAACTTCCAAATTTAAATTTTCACAAAGAGATGGTAGGTATGACGGAGCGTTGTTAATTAACGAATGGATTTCTCAAAATGTGTATCGCGAGAAAAAGAAGAGAAAGAGACGCCGTAGGAAAAAGGAGAAAGAAATTCAAGTACTAATTTGTAACATTCTGAAAGTTTGCAAGTTTGCAAGAATGAATCTGCTTGGCACGCGAGGTTATACGCTAACGTTCTTTCTTTCATTTTTTTCTTTTTTTTCCATCCGACACGGTAGATTATTGGCAAAAGCGGCTTCTTTGATAATTCCTAAAGCGTGTTAGCATTTCTATGGCGTTGAATTGCCTCGGTTCGTTTCACTGAAACGCCAAAAATCGTTGGCATCGCGTCACCATTGTGTTACGTTTGTTGAACAGGTTAGCCCATTTATCTCGTCATTGACGTTAATCAGAGCGATTTCGGCCTCGGCAAAGATCTTTTGCGAGGATCCATATAATTTTGTTTGTCACGCTTGTACGTGGCATCGTTGATACACACACACACACGCACACACATATAGATATGCGCGCAATATTCTATATTTTCGTTTATTTTCGTAAACGCGCGAAGAAATCATCGTTATTAATATCTTTGCAATTCATTTGATAAAAGACGTGTCAAATTTTAAGTTTTGTAATTAATACTGTTTCTTTTTTTTTTTTTGTTAGATTCTTAATATATTCCAAATTACGGATTTTTAATTTCGTACTAAAAACCGTGACTACTTTCCGGTATAATTATCGATAAATGCTCCCTGAAACCTGAAAATCAGGTTATCCAATCGATTTCAATCTAAAACCGAGGGTTTTATGGACTCGGACGAAGCTAGCGTAGATATATGCTACGGAAATAGGTGCCATGAAATCCCATAGGATCGAAATAGCGATCCCTTTGCGTTTCCACCTACGTTCAGAGATAAAATTTTCGTTTTCGAGGGAAGAGATTCGACAAACAGCGAAAGGGGGCGGCAACACGAGAGTATTTATATTTTTCTGTAATCTTTTGTTTCTTCCGTGCGACCCTATTCGGTTCACCTTTGTAGTGATAGGTATTTTATGCCTCTACCGTACAGTCCGTACAGAGAATAACTTTCTCAATGTATTGTTTCGATCGCGACGATGGAATATATTTCAATAACGTTCTTGAAATCTATGTAAATTTCGGCCTATCGTAGTTTCATAATTTCAATACCGGATAAGATCGTACGTGAAAGATTAAGTAATTAAAATTGCTACTATACGAGTCTAACATAATGTTAGATAATGAACGGTGAATTCTATTCTATTTCGTCTCGTATCGAATCTTGGAAAGCCACTGCGAAGTAATGTTTCTTTTATATTCAGGACCACACAGGTCGCCTGAGCACATTAGCTTCTGTATGCAGATTCTCTGCCAACAATCAATGGTAACGCTATATTCAATTTTTATACTGAATATTAAGCGGCATCGTATCGCGTTACCGGTAACTGCTTCAATTCTTGCCCGAATTTTATATTCTCACGAGAGAGAGAGAGAGAGAGAATTGGCGAGGATAATCACGTTGCCATGAATTGATATTTGCAATTGATATTTATTAATTTAAAATTGTTCGTCGCATCAGAATTAGAATGTCGATGTTTCTACTACTAGTACTCTTGTAGGCGAACGTACAGGTCTAAAGTTTTCTTCATCTTCTCTCTTCTTCCGTTTCTTTTTTTCTCCTTTTCAAAGATCCAACCGAGTTTCAGGTATTCGGCGCGTAGAAAAATTTTAACGCGTTTACGACTGACCGCCACGGCGGAAAATCCTTTTGAAACATCGACTGTCGTAATTACGAGCGACTTATAACAGTGCGGTAACCCCTTCATTTCGTGAACTATGATAAACTGTTGCTCATCTACGGTTCGGAGATTTGCCTCCATGATTTATGCTAATACAATGGACCTACCTCAAAGTATCTTCTACTAAACGCTCTATTAGGCTTAAGTTAATTACGAGACTATCCTCTCGTGGGCTGGTTCGACGCGATCGTTACCATATTAAGGTACGTATATTACGCGCTTAACGATACTCAGCGCCTTTGCATTGAATTCGATTTTATCTCTTGCTTGTCGAAAAAATTTCAAACGAGTGAGATTATTCGAAAGTATCGCGAGTGTTCGATGAAATTGGTATTCTTTTGTTTAAAACTTGACTTCTAAAGTATTACTTGCCAGATGTGTCGTGTGCGGATTATTATTTTAATTGGATTGAGATTTTTGTATTTCATACGTAGAACGTTTCGACCACCAACGAATTGTCTTGCGACCACGATTACGGGCAATAACTTTATTTTCTTCTGGTTCCAAATTCTGTTACTTGTTTGAACGTACCGACACGCCGCGCCGCCTAGTTATTTGAGCACCCTCCGATTCCCAGAGCGTAATCGCTAATCACTCGTCCGACTTCAAAGAAAGAGACAACGTCATAGATAAAGACTAGTTTCGAACGTTACCTCGACTCACGGTCGTGTCGTATCGACCAACAAAAACTCTATGTGACCACGCTTGTTGGCTGATTTTAAGGTTTCTACGAAACTACGCTCCCTCCCCAAGGAAATCGCAATTTTTGACAAATTTTTGGCGCGACGTTCTTGTGCAATCGTCACTCACAATCAGCCGATTTAACACACGTGAGTGTGTTTCTGAAACGGGAAACA
This sequence comes from Melipona quadrifasciata, assembly GCA_001276565.1. NCBI lineage: Eukaryota > Metazoa > Arthropoda > Insecta > Hymenoptera > Apidae > Melipona > Melipona quadrifasciata. Next base: position 83,174 of record KQ435897.1, read on the forward strand.
TTTACACGGGGTGTAAATGTTCACACAAATATCCAGCGAAAAGTAACATTTGTCGTTCACAATGTGTGGCTATGTGTGTGCTTCCATGTTTCTTCATAAAAATGATGTTAACACATATGGTACAAATAGACGTAAGAATATTAACTTTAGTTCAGAGAACGCAATAGTTTATAGTTGGATAAACTATCAGTTCACGCGTGTGCTGTTAAATTAAGCAAATTGCGCGCTATTCGTGGGGGCACCAACGTTCTCAAAATATTTATCACTTATTACTTAGCGTGTTTAAAAATCGCAGTTCTATCCATTGAAAATTATGACACTCTTGACTTTTTTTTTGCCAACAGTGTAATATCAGAACGAAGTTTGTGGATATGAATAAATACACCAAGAATGATAATTTTCAAATGAAAGTTTTCTAAACTTGTCGCGTAAACGGGCAAACGTCGAAATGTTGTTGAAGATTCGCAAGAATTTGCAGAAATGAAAAGAACGCTGTCTTGGACGTTGCTTGTCGTTTCTCAGACGAAACGGGAGGATGCGGTTTTCATCTCGCTTTTCGTTTCAAAGAGTAAACCGAGGCGGCTCGTCGTAATAGTCGATGATGCTTAAACACGAATAGGCCTGCCTCGAAGGACAAAATGAGGAATTCGAAAGCGGAACCGGATAATGTGGTAATTGCATTCTGGGAATCAGTTCAGCACGCACTCCTTAACAAGCTTCGACGCGTCTCCCCTGTCTGGCTCTAGACACGGCAAGTTGGAACAACATGGACGAACGGATCGGCTCGGCTGTAGTGTACGGTGCCCTATCTTCTATCTTTTTGATAGCGCGTGATTTCTTTTCGGAAGCACAGGTGTCAGATTCACGGCTGTCACGTCCGAGCTGATCAATTATCAGGAACTTTTTTTCTTGCCAACACGACGGCTGTAATAGTTTGTTTTCTACCACGATTCTTAGGAAACAGCATACTGCAACGAAAAGTATACGTCAGTTAACTCTAACTTTTTGATGATCTTATTTTTAATGCAGGGACGTACACGAGATTCGGAGGTCGATAAAGTTTTTGGAACTTTTGTTCATTCGAGACAATTCTGCAATGCACTTTCTGGCGTAGCTTTCACACAGTTTGCTCAGCTCTGCATATCTTCAATGTTCACAAGTCATTGTTTTTTCGTAATTTTCCTCGTGCATTTAGGAAAATAAAAATCGCAAATTATGGTTTTATATTTTATTCCTTTACGATTTTAATTTTGATCGAAAATTTTCGAATAATGTGTGAACTGGTACGTAATCTATCAAATTATTATACGAATCTGAATTATGTATCCAAATATAAATTGTGACGTAGGCCATAGATAAAAATAAATAATATAAAAGAAATAAATAAAAATAGAATGAAATAACAATTGTTCGTGATTAGAGACGAAAAATTGAAAATTGTGCAATCCTTCGATCAAACTTCGTATCAACTAACTTTCATTGAAAGAAAATACACTGTTAGATGATGCAGTAATACAGCGACAATGAAATATTAAATTCAAGAAATTTTAAACATAATATGTAACACTCAAAGTTACTAGCTAATTTACTACAATTTTTATCCCACGTTCTATTTAAATCGTTTTAGTCAATTTCAAAGGCGGCTTACTCCGCTCAATGAATTATTAATAAGATGGAAAATATTGAGAAACGAAGGGGAAAATGGGAGGAGAAGAGCGGCGAATGAGATGAAACAAATGATAATTAGTGGATCTCCGAGTCTGCATTACTGGCTGTTCAGTCTGTCTGTCTGCGAAAGCTCGCGTCTCTATTTCGAAATGCATATTCATTGAACTGACCTACGTGTATTCTAAATATATATAGATATCGTTTCAACTCGACTTCGTGGAGGGTCAGACGAACAGCGTCATACGGTGCTCTCATAAATTACCACTAGTCGGATAACATGTTATTTGCCACCGAGCTCACAAATGAGTGCGCTCTGTATTTAATTACTCGACTCACGCCCAGGGCGCATCCTCACAGACCTACCTCAGATCATTCTTACCCAAAGAGCATCCCTTCTGTTGCTCTATTTTTCTTTTCTCACACTTTCTTTCTTTTCTTTTTTCTTTTTTTTTTCCCCCCCACCTCTTCACTCGCTACCTTATCGAATCTTTATCTCGCCTCCTATATTTCTTTCGACAACTCGTTCTTTCCAAAAGTATAATCCAATCCCGTTCTCGGGCGACTGAGGCCGCTCGAGCAACATTTGCTCGACAGAGGTAATTGTTAAATGCATTTCTGCAGTTTCCTGCAGTTTTCGATTTTCGTCGGTTCTTCCTTCTTCTTCTTCTTCTTCGCAGAGTAGTTACTGGTTATTTATTTGGGAGGTGTGCTCGCTCATTTTTCATTTAACTGAGGAAAAGTCGAAAATTCTTTGGCAAGGTTTTGACAAGCAAGAGACAGGACGAGTGGGTTGAACTGATGCATCGACGGGGTGAGCAGGTAAGCAAAAAAGGTGAAAACAAAAGGCAGAGGGCAGAGGTAATGCTGTTGTTGAATAGAGCAAGGATAGACACAGGCAAGCGTACGTTTCGTAGCCCTAATTATTGGTTCCGTCCCAGTTCCGTTATTAAACAAGAAGATAATAGATGGAAGCAATCAATTTTTAAATTACATCCCAATTCGACGGAGGAATATTCTCGCGTGAAAATGGCAAAAGTATTTAGACGTAAAAAAACAAAAAAATGTATCCTAGACGAGTCGGTATTAATCACGCTCGTTTAACTTTAATATATTTTTAATTATACTATTTGTCGAAATATTTGAGAAAATGACAAAATTTGGTAGTTTTACTTTCTTTAAATATTTAAATTATGAAAACTTTTTCTGTAACTTTGATTTTTATGTAATGAATTTAAATTCTGTGAAATGTTAAAATTATTTGTATTTGCTATACATTCTGTACATTCTATTCTAGCAATAGACCCAATGTTGGAATATTAAGATATTCAATAAACAAAGGGTCCATTGTACATATTAATAATTATCATAAAATTAATTTTTCCTTCCCCTGTGCTTATAATATGTTAAAAGTCATCTAACGATACTTGCAAAAATTTAATAAAAATATCACAGTTAATTCGATACCGGACATGAAGTAAAAAAAAAACGTCAATATCAAGAATTGTTCGTAATGTGAGAAAACATAATACAAAACTGCTCTTATGTTGGTCACAAAATATACAAAAACATGCATAAAAATTTTATTTGATTTTGCGAGAACGACATCCGAGGATACCGAAATGGCAGCTATTCTGTACTTGGTTACTTTGCTACGTCCACGAATAAGAATAGTTGCGGAAGTCAAGAATCTGATCGAGAAAGGCAATGTTCACCGTTACGAGATGTAACGATCACGTGTTCTGGTTCTCGTTAAAGGTACGAAAAGTACCAAAGGTTTTCGAGCGGGGGATTATCGTGTCGCTACTTAGGAAGAATTTTAAGGCAATGGCGCGACGATCCCGAAATCCAAGACGGCTGTGTCCGAAGGGAATGACAGAGATCGGGTTGCCTCGGACCACCGTCGTGCTCGCCGCAAACTTTATCCTACCTGTTTTCGCTAATTGAGCGAGTAAAAATGTAACTGGACCTTACGCCCCTGAGGTATTTGCACCCTTTTTAAGATACGATCCGTTCTTTTCCCAAGGTTTTGCGCTGGACCACGTTCCTCGTTCCACAATCGCTTCGACCGATCGGTTTACCCGTTCAGTTTGCTTAAGCGTGTACTCCAAATTAACCATTATTTGCCCAAATAACTCAATACTATTCGTTCGAAGTAACATTCGTTTCCTTACATTTTGTTTTCACGTTTCGCGAGAAAATAGTGTTAAACGGTCCAGGCAGAACAAAATTGGACGTAGATACGTGAAAAATGCACGCAGGTGAACGTATATTTATTTCAACTGCGCGCATTGAAACTTTTGCAATGGAAATTGGAAGTGCAATACGTGTTTATCCTTCGTGACTATCAGAAACAGACAGAAATAGAAAATTATTGCCGATTACAGGCTCTTGATGATCTTCAGTATACACGGTATATTAAAATTAAGTGAATTACAACAAGGTTACAAGATCAAATCTTGTTAAGTGTATTGTTAATAAAAAATTATTCGGAAAATCATTCCCACTTTCATAGCAACTTTTTGATATTCAAAAAAATAAACGATCGATATGAAAGAAGTATCTGTTTGTGTTTGATCGTAAGTTTAAACGCGTTGTATGTAATATGCATTGAATAGAACTCGTGTATATATGTATATATTCACGTACTTACATACATATGTATTAATACATATATATATATGTATGTATGTCACTGAAGGGCCAGGTAATAGCTGTGCGATTTTATACATGATCGCATAGGATGGAGGCGCCGATGCCACCTGTTGCGCTAGCCCGTTCGCATACTCGAACCTGGCCGGCTTTACCTCGCCGCGGAAATGGTGGGGAACGTTGGCGATTTTTCATTGGCCAGACGGCACGTGCTGCACGAGGGTGCCTCGCTCCGAAAACGCATAAATCCCCCGGCGGTGTACCAGCCGACTTTAGAATCACCCCGACGGCCGAGTCGGCGTGCGTGTGTACAACCTTGAGGGAACCTCGTCCTCTCGCCACCTACAGATCCTCAACCTAAACTAGAGGAACTTGATCTCGTCACACGTAATCAACAGAGGAGAGCTTTTCCCGTGTTTCCCGTGAAAGTACAGTGAAAATTCAGTGAAGACGTCGAACAGAAGAGGAGGAGAAGGAGCAGAAGGAGGAGGAGGAGGAGGAGGAGGAGTAGGTGGTGGTGGTAGTGGTGGTGGTGTTGGTCCTCCCTTTGTCGAGTGAAGAGTCCCGAATTCTCAGGCTCTGTGATTTTCATCCAGTAAAAATTCCCATCATGGAACTCCAAGAGATGTTCCGTTATGGATACATGTTCCCACCGAGGGAAGACGAGGTCGTGTCCTGTACGTACTTGGACCTACCGAGCTACACTTACTCGAAGAGCAAGGCCAACCTTCCACCCGTGAGCACTATCAGCATACCCCAGTGCATCGTGTACGACGGTAGCCGCAGCGACGGCTGGCACACGCCGAGCCCAACCGCGAGTCTACGATCGGTTAGTCCCGCCACAACTTTGTCCATATCGTCCGAGCCTGACACGATAAGCAGCACTCCAGTTACCTACCGTTTGTTAGGTTCGATGGAGGAACTGAACAAAAGGTACAGTACGAAGAGGAGCCTCGTTGCCATTAACAACGAGGCAACGCAACACGCTGTGAACATGATAGATCTGACGGAGGAGGTGAACAGCATGGACGCGGACACCGATGGAACGGCGGACCCGGAGGTCGAGACCGAGCACGAGAAGGCTCAGTCGTCCCGTGGCAGCGTCATCAGCAACGCCAGCAGCTTCTCGGACGGAATAGTGGACGCTGACAGCGAGGACGACGCCGAGATGAGCGACAGCCCCGATCACATTGGATCCGGAGTCGACGGCGGCGGGAACAATCGGAACGCGGTCCGAAGAAGGGGTAAATACGTTAGCTCGACGATCGTGAAGAAACGAAGACTGGCGGCGAACGCCAGGGAACGGAGGAGGATGCAGAATCTGAACAAAGCGTTCGATAGACTGAGAGCGTATCTTCCGTCTTTGGGCAACGACCGGCAGCTCTCGAAATACGAAACGCTTCAGATGGCACAGTCTTACATCACCGCTTTGTACGATCTTCTGCAATAACGCATTTTTTTTCTTTTTTCTACGAGGTCGAACCTCGTTAAAGATCGAAATTGAACGAGAGTGGGTTAGTGAAATTAACCAGGGAACTCTTCCCTGAAAGAGCAGTC
>KQ435897.1:89188-102473 GCA_001276565.1 Melipona quadrifasciata
ATTTTTTTTTTTTTTTTTTTTTTTTTTTGTAGATACTTACAGTTGTAATTAGAAGAACATCGTTTCAATTTTCTGCTAATTCTTGTAATTGCGCTTCAATCGTTCGTTTATCTTTCGATAAATATCGGGCATCTCGTAACTGTACGTTTTAGTATTATTATCGTAAGTGCTTGTCGTAACGGAGGTAAACTCAGAGGCACGCGATCTCCAAAATTTTTTCTGTAAATACTAGACACTTTGTAAATTTTTTGTAAAGTCGCGAGCAGACATCGCGATGTTGTATCATAAAGGCGGATCAAGCTAGGTACTCATAATTTATTGTATTATAAATATTAACGCGTTCTTTGAGACTGAAACCGCATGTGTTGAAAAATATAATTATTTTATACATTCTTGTAGTTTCCAAGTTACCCCCTCCTAAACCGAAGTCTTACTCAAACTCGAAGTCCTACAAGAGAACGTCGAAAGTTTAGCTTAAACTCTAAAACCAGACTTCGGCGACATCTCTCCGAGCATTCCACGTTTTCACTCTTCAGCTGGTCGGAGTCGCGCGATAGAATAAAATTACCGTATAATTCCTTGTATCGGGTTTTAATTTCGTCCAAATACGAAAGGTTGTATCATAAGGGATGAAAAGTATATTCGGGGCGACAGGGAAACAGCACCGTCATCGGTGGTCTGGCCGTCATACGAAACCCACGCGACGCATCGGTGCCCGGTTTCATTGCAATTTGAGAACCTGCAGCCTCCTTTCTTTCGACGATGACTCTTCCTTCTTTATTTTTTCCTTTCGATCTTTTCACCTTCGATTCTATCGGCTATTATCGTCGCGCATTGCTCCGTGTCCACTATCGAGCACTGTCAAAATATTCAATTATTAGATAGACAGTCATGGACAATTGCATTTTTGCCCTTTGCAGGCTGCTTGTAGGTATGTTTGCCATTTATGTTGGTCTGTGTTACACATAGCGTATTTTTCACGCATTGCTAAATTTTCACGAAAGTAAATAGAATTTTCTTCTTGCGAAAAAAAAGGAACAGAAATTTGTTTCGCTTCTGCCGTTTCTTTCAGAATCTCATATCTGAAACGTAATATTTTATGAAGTATATATACACGACCGGTATATCTGTCCAGAATGTTCAGCATCGAGCAAATCGTGATCATCGTGATTAAGGAGGAAGAAGGAAGGAACACGAGGCCATAGCGGCGATTAACACTATCGTACTGACACCATTCTGACAGTTAAAGTAAATGTTACCTACGTGCGAACCTTTTGTTGCACGAAAAGTGCAAAATTCGTCGAAGATACAAACATATTTGTAGAGCAAACGAGCAACATGTATTTTTTACGTAAAAGGTAGAGGAAAATACACGGTGCTTGGAGGGATCCTAACATAACGCCTCTATTGTCCAATGGGCCTTTTTTCGTTAACATCTTCCCCCTCCAGACATTGTTATGGAGTCGAAATATTTATTTATAGACCTACAATTACTTTTTACTACTTTAAGTTTCTTACTTCATTTTCTCGCTTAATTTCGCTCTATTGCGTCGCTATTCAATCCGCTTGTATTTTTCCAACGTTGAAAAATATCTCAGGTTCGAGCAAAATCTAAAAGAGACACGATTTCTCGATCAGACGTGCTCTCGAAACGACATAAACTCTTTTTGTCCTTTAAACTCTGATAACAAGATCGAAATGTAAAAATTTGAGGATCGTAGCAGAATTGTTCAAAATTGCTCAAAAATATTTAATCGATTTTCGAAATCAAACAACAGACGTGGTATTTAAAGCATAAAAATTTCATCAGAGAATGCAAGGGGTAAAAATCGTTCAAATCTCTAAGAAATGCAACATTAAATAAATCTGCAAAACTACCGTGAGAAATTGCAAGTTACCAAATTTGACCACTATCTCGACGATAATAATTTCAAAAGAGAGATTTAAAAAAAACCTCGTTTCGCCATTGACGAATTGATCCCTAGTCCCATAAAAGTCCGAATAGTTGCAACGTTGGCTTGTTTCGCGAGACCTCTACGCGTGTATTAGTCATAGCGGCGGACGAAGGTCCGCACTCCTCGAGAATCTTCGGAAACTCGATAAAAATCGCGCGACATCTTCCTTGGCCATTCTCCGGCGGGCCCCGTAAAAAAAAAAAAAAGAAAAAAGAAAAAGGCTCACGAATGAAAGAGAGGGAAGGAATTCTCTTAGACGAGAGAACGTAAATATTGTTCAAAGCAATTAATTCTCCGGCGGACTACCACCTTCGCTTTGTCAGAAGGGCCTGCCTTGACAAAGAGGAGGAAGCTGGAAACCGCCAGCAGTGACCAGTGGCCACTGTCATCAAAATACTCGAACGGGGGTTGGGGAGGAAGCTGGTCGAGGCAGGGAAGGGGGTAGAATCGGGGATAAAAGACAAACGCCGCCGCGTTGTCGTTGTCTGATCGTGGAGATTGCTTTATTTGAGTACATTTGGCGCAGAGATCCCCGAGAACCCTGGCGAATATTTTGTCGGGGGCCGCTACCGCATGCGCGCGGCTACCTCTCCCGTGTCTTTGTCGAGGGGCCCGAGGCCAGAGGCGTAACGCATTAAGCATCAAAATAATGTAATCTGCCGGCTGGAATCGGGCGATAAATATAATCGAACGGCTGAAATTTGTCGGTGACGAGCGCACCGCTCCATACATCCTTGGATTGCGCCGTGCGCCTTCTCTTCGCATCGAGATTGATTGTACGCGCGTACGGCTACGGAGAAAGGCGACATCTATCAAGTCGATCCGTGGCAAATTGAGATCGAGACCAAATTTTACTTCCAGCGCACATTGTTAAACAGTTATATTCGACCATTATTGTGTCTCTTTGCATCTCTCTACAGTTTGACGTCGGTCAGAAAAGTGATAACGAGGAATGAAGTAAAAGAGCAGTGATATCCAAGGATGTTATGCAAGAATGTTACGTCTTATTGACGAATGAAGACTAAACTTTCGAGATCAGACAGAGAACTGATTTGCACCACTTTTGCAATTTTTGGTGTTTGTATGTTCGTAGAAATACACATGTAGGTCTTTTAATATTAAAATAATGACAATGACGTGTTAGAGTCTAGAAATATGTAGAAATTAACATACGGCGAAATATTAAACTAAATATGACAAATGATAAATAAAATAGACACAAAGGTGATAAATTTTCAACAAAAGTGGCGGGTACACGCTACATTCGACTATTTGTATTTTTATTATTTTACACCCACGTACTAAAATAATTAATTATTACCGATATCGCGAAAACTATAAAATGTTTATATCATTATTCGATGAAATTAAAATCAGAATATAGAAATGAAGGAAGTTTCGAGTTCATAGACATGAGCGTGCGGCTTTTTATGCAACTCGCTATACCGAAATTATGTCGAATATAAATCGATGCACATGAATCAACGACAATTCCGTCAGCGACAGCCGCCGCGGCTCGTTCGCGTGGCAAACTCGCGCAACTCAGTCCACTACGTCCGATATAAAAGTTGCGGATGCATGATTTATTCAAGAGATCGGCCTGCTTTACAAAGCTGCATCAAAATATTCATTGGCTTGAAATAAGAGGTAAAGCTGCATACATGAATTTGGAAGGTAAATGAAAAATACGGGACAAGCACGGTAGGAACGAGCAAATAACATTAAATTTCCTAATAGAAAAATTCTAAATTCTAAAAAATTTCATTAACGAACTGCGTATTATTTTTCAAACTCGTTACGTCTTATTTGTTGTACAAAAGAAAAAAAAAAAAAGAGAGAAGGATCTGAAATTTTTACCAGTGTATTCTTCTCTGAAAGGTGTCGATACAGTATCTTCTTAATGTTTCGAACCTTGGTGCGTGCTCTCGCGAATGCTTCCGGATTATAAACGCAGGTAGAAGGTGTGGTCGATCCTGGTGGATCCAACGAAAAACACGACCGCCCATTGTGAGGGATTCGATGATCCTGCGAGCTTGACGTCCAGCTCGTAAATCGGTAAAAGATCCCCCTACCAGGGATGTCGGGAATAAAAGCAGACTGCTCTGCTGTATTGTGTTCGTGACTTTTCCCAGGTTTTTTCTTTTCACACTTCTGCCGAAACGTATACATGTATGTATACACGATTTTCCTGTGTTTAGATATCCTCTAAATCGTTATCATCCCACTTTGACACTCTGAAAGGCTAAAGGCTAAGAAAAGGCTCAATTATGCTGTTTACATCATTTTTTCAATCATTTTTCTCGTTCGAGAGTTTTGTTACATTCGCGTATTTTTCTATGAGAAAATAGCTGGCAGATTGAAATTTATTTTGTTCTCGGAAGACTTTGTAATCGCGTACTATCGTATACACGTATTTGACACGTATTACGTAATTTTACGGCGCGAAGAAGACAGAAAGTGAGAACTGCTCAGTTGTGGGAAGAGAACAGATATCCCATGACCTCGGTCGGCTTAAACTCGTTATAAATCAAAACTCTTCCCTAAGGCAGACCTATTCTCGGGCGGCACGATAGCACAATGGCGACGGCACACAATCACAGAACTACGAAACGAAACGAAACGCGTTCGTTCAACCGATTTGTTTGTTCGGCCGTCTCGCGATCGAATGAAATCTGCTTAATGCGATCGAGAAGTTTTCGCGTACCCGAGAGAGGCTGCGAAATCACATGGAGGCTATGAAAACACGTGGAAAGGGTCGTTCGACGCTCGCATGGGGTGCGAGGGTTAAACAGAAAACAGAATGGGCAAGTTAAAAAGGGAAGCAAAGATAAAGAGGAGGGGAGGGGCAGCGTTGGACGTAGCACACGACACGAGCTTACTTTCAGTTTCCGCGCGCCACTCGAAACTACCCCCAAGGGTATTAATTTCATTTCATCAAACAGCGGTAATACTTCGAAACAACCCCTCGTTCTTGTGTACTCTTGTTCTTCAACTGCGCGCGATACGTTTACATTTAAGTTTTTAAGGTGGTGAGAGTTTTTCTCATAGGAAAAAATTATTTTATTTGTTCAGGGCTGCCGTGAGTCAGATTAAACGTGTGCTTTTGAAATTAATTTATAAATTGGTTTGTGCGATATGAATAAAGTTAATACATAGGGAATAATGTATATAAAGTAATTGATAATATGTTAATTTAGATATTAATATAGGAAAGCACAATACTTGATGCTGAGGATTTTTTAAGTTTTAGATGAATGTGCCTGATAAGTAAATTTTTGGCAAATGGAAATGAATCTAACAAGTAATATTTACCAAAATCAGTTGTGTCTTAAATACGTTTAATTACACATTCATACGAACAGACATTTCTTCTAATTACTACACTGGTACATGGCAGATCTGGTGTAGTCAGATTATTTTATGTAAATATGTTAATATTACGGTACTTTGTAACATTTCTGTGTAATAATTATTAGAGAATCAACGACATTTTAGTATTGCGATCATTCATCAAGAATAACTATTTCGTACGGTTCGAATGTTTCACTGTTTAAATCATCTACTGTTATTGAAGCTGCGTATTTTCTTCGTTAGTTTGCTACGACGTGTTATCACCGTATACAATACTATCAAAAAAGAGGCAACTATCGATACGATAATAAGCTAACATACTTTGAAAGTTTAGAAAACAGTAAAAGTTGCTCCAAGTTGTTTGTCGTATTGTAAAATAATCATTGTGAGAAAAGGTGACGTATTTTACCAAAAAAATTCTACCCTGCTGATTCGAAAATTAAATTTAAAAATCGTAATTATTCATCTTTCTCACCCTTCTCAGTAACGTTTTCTCGATCCTTCGATTTCCAGTATTTGTCAAAATCGTTTGGAACATCGATCAACAAACTCTGTCTGCACAATTTCGACACAGTGCTCATATTCTCCTGCATATCTTTGCTGCGTATCAACCGCGAGAACTTAAATTTGTTGACAATCTTCGCGAACGACCCTACCGGCTGTTGCTGCTTCGGGATAGACCTCGGAAGAGACTCGTATCCGCGATTGGCCTCCGTGAGACGCACGAAAGTGTCTGGATCTACGTTTATCATTCCGGCGCTGGCGGACTTTACACGATCAGGTCGAGAAACCGAACTGTTCGATAACTCATTCCCGTCGTATTCGTCTATAGACTGTCCCGTTGCTTCCTTGCTATGATTCTCGCTCGAGGCATCTCGGCTCGCTACTTCCTCTTGATTTTCCAAAATCTGTTCGTAGCAATGAGGGAACGTTGTTGGAGAACTTCGATCATTGATCGACGGGGGCTCTAGCATGGAGTGACAAAGCGGACCACCCCGACGAGACAAGAAATCTTCCTTCGCGCGACGTATCCTCAACGAGTGCGTCTCGAAGGACGAATCCTCCGAAATCGAATTCGCACGGCCGTCTCTTTTCGCTACAACGTTGGACAGAATCGTCAGTTTGTGAATAAGATCGGAGGACTCTGGATCAAACCTCGAGGAAGACGTGTCTTCGAGTTGGATTTTCAAACTTTGCTGTTCAACCGCTCGCACCCGAACACTCGTCCATCGATCCTTTTGTTCGATAGATTGTTCAAACTCGCCGTTTCTTCCTGGCAACTCGAGCGACGAATTTCCATCTCGACAGATTCTCGTCTCTCGCCTCGTTTGTGACTGAAACGTGCTACTTTCGCTGGTCGACGATTTTCTCGGACTCTCCATGAACTTGCACCGTTCGAAATTTGATTTCTTGATAGGCGCTCGTTCTTCTTTGCCGTTTCGTTCGGTCTTCGTTTCGCGATCCTTCGAAGATGCGCGAAGAGGCCACGGCAGCGAAAGGGACATCCTCAAGAGTGCATCTTGACGATTTAATTTAGGGGATCCCGATCTGGATGTGCTTTTGCTTTTCCTTCTAAATACCTGAGCGTCCTCTTTCTTCGCTGAATGCTCCTCCGAGCGTCGAAACGGAGAGAATATTATACGTTTCGTCTTGATGAAAACGCTTCGAGTTGGCGAACCCGAGATCTGCTTTTTGGTATTCGTTTCTTGAACGTTCGGGATGACGCGATTGTTGTCTGATCGATGATCGTTGTCGGTATTTTCGGTCGTGGCACATTCTACCGGTGGTCTCGATAGTTTCATCTTTTCCACGCGTGTACTGTCTGTAGGCACGACTATTTTGTTCAAAGTTTCCTTGTTGATGATTATCCTCTCGAAGCAACGTTCCTCGCGGCACGGCGCCACCGTGTAAGCAGTTGTTTGAATAGTCGGTTCGCGGCAACATTCGCGCATGTAAGAATTTGTTGTGGACAACGAAGAAGTCGAAACGTTTTCTATATTGTCATATTCTCGCCATCTTTTTCTCTCGGTCGATCGTGCGTACGTTGCAGTGTCTTCCGAAAGATCATTTTCTTCTCCATGATTTAAACGTTCCATCAACGACTCGGAGGTTTTGTAGTCGTTTAGATCTAATCTAATTTTCGATAAATCGTCGTCCAATTCCTTTTTCATTACACTGTAACTTTCCTCGATTTTTCTCAAACTGTCGTCTCCTCGATTAGCATAAAACAGGTCTAGTTCACTTGCCGTGGGCTTGACTTCATCTACGAGTAATTGTAACGTCTTTATATTTTATTTGTATTTTGCTACGTTGTACAGTGCGTCTTAATATACGCGAAAATACAAATAATAGTTATTTAAATAGTCAGAACGTACCTAATTTACGAGCGTTTGGTACATCTGAGGTCGTTTCTTTCTCATAATTCGCCAGTGACAGCGTATTCGTTAAAGAACCAGATGGAGGATCGTCGGTTCCCCAAATTACTTCCTCGTATTCGTTGTCGGATTTATTCGAAGCTTCAACAGTGTCTTCTTCTTCATCGTTACTGCTCTCATCCCTCTCTACACCTTGGTTATCACACCTTGGTTGGTTCTCGCTCGATAACTCCTGGTTGTACCGACAGGTCGCTACTTTTGAATGCGCTATGATAAAACTTATTTCTGAAGACCATAATCTATCTTTCATCATTGCTTTCATTTCTCTACTCTCCCTCGAACGATCGACTTTAGAAATGTTAATTTTACAAAACAAACTAAGACTTCGAGGCAAAATTCATTTCCGAGTTTCGACGTGAATTTTTCCAAAGTTGTGTTTACACATTTACAAAGGAAAAGAAGAAGTAACAAAATAAAAAATAAAAAAGGTATTTGAAAAATAGAACGATAAACCGTGCTATAAAATGTCACAAAATCTACCGTTGTTTCTTTTATGCCTGCAGCAAAATTAGAATGATTTCCAAGATTCCATTCACGGATAGTTTTATTTTCGTTCGTTTCTAGAACGGAAAATAAGGAATTCTTTACTTGACTTTCGTCACCAATCTCACAACTACTCGGAAGCTTCGTTAATTATCTTCTTAAACTTACCATCGGGCGTGTGCTCCCTCATTCTTTTCTCAATTGCTTCTTCATCGTCGGGCGATGTTACAGGAACGTCTTCTCTAGAAATGGATAAACGCATGAATGTGTAATTAATTTCACAAAAATTCTGTTGATTGTTGCATAAAATCTCGATTTTATAATGTTAATAAATGTTTTTTTTTTAATAAAAATTATTTAAATTGTATTATTATATTATGTTACATCACATAAAATACTAGATTGTTGCAGAACATATTTATCAATAAATACTTCTTTTAAAATGAAAATGTAAAAATTATCAGTAATCAAAGTGAAAATTGTTCAATATATTATATTATAGTGTATATTATATTATTATATTAACATCATATACCTTTCGAAATTAACGTGATCCTGATCTGTCGCTTCTTTTTCTCCTTTCACAACATTTGATTCCGTATCCACATCTGTCGAGCAAATCGAACTATTTGATTTCACAGAATCTTTATCCAATCCTTCTTTGATTTCTCTGTTACTCGTTGAGCTCGTAAAGGACCAGTGCTCTGAATCGACGTTACTCGAAGAATTTCTTTCGTTGTCCCAGGTTTTCACCGTATTCGATCGTTCCGCGCTCAAACTCTCCTCGCTCGAGAAACTTTCCCTCTGATTCCATTCATTCGATTCCCAGTGTTTGCGGTCAGAATTTTCGTCGATCTCGATTAAGAATACCGGAGATGGTTCGTGACTGGACGCAACTGTTCCAAGTGGTACGGCGATGCTGGTAGTTTCGCTCGCTGCAACCGAGTATACAGGCGTCTGATGCGGTTGCACCCTCTCCAGGGGACTCGCCGTTTCCTCGATAACATCCTCGATGTCTACGATCATCGCTTCCGGTTCGGAATCGTCCATTATACCGTCTTCCATTATGTCCCCCGTTCTCTGAGGATCGACTGTGAAAGTAGAATTTGTAAACGAGACGCGAAAATAATTGATTAATTGTCTTTTTTCTCAAATGTTAGAAACTGTCAAAAAGATTCAAAGGAAAAGTACATGGAAAAATATATTTTTAGCGAGCGCGGACAAATTTTCGTTAAAATGAGCCATCATTTGAAACATACCTACTTATATTAATTTTCATACTTAAAGTTTGACGTTACATTGCACTTTAAATCTAAATATTACAGGGATGATTTGAAAAGTTTTGTCTTCGCTTAAAGAACTAAAGAACAAAAATTTATTTTTATTATTGTTTCACAAGAACATTATCTTTTTCTTATTTAAACGAAAACAAAACTTTTTCGTTCAGCTTGGTATAAATACTAACAAT
This sequence comes from Melipona quadrifasciata, assembly GCA_001276565.1. Lineage (NCBI taxonomy): Eukaryota > Metazoa > Arthropoda > Insecta > Hymenoptera > Apidae > Melipona > Melipona quadrifasciata. Next base: position 98,881 of record KQ435897.1, read on the forward strand.
TCTGATTTATATTCTGTATGTCGCAGAGATATAAGATAGAAGAGAAACAAACCACACTTGACTAAAAATCACTCAAATTTCCAAAAACACACTGCATGCATCCAAGTCTTCAAAATACAAAATTTTCACGAACAATTATAATTATTTTATTTATTTTCGTTCTAATCACAATATGGTTGTTTGAAAAGAACGAAAGAGTTATAAATAATAATACTTACTAGCCTCTGGTAAGATGTCGATGCGATCCAGTTCTTCCAATCTACTCGTGAGATGATTCAATAATTGCAGACTGTTCGAACGGCGTACGAAAAATGCATTTTGATCGGATTTCTCAATAATGCTGCCGACAGATTTCGATCTCTTCAATGAGCAATCTTTCAACAGTATCGGCTCGTCGCTTTTAACTTTTAAATAATTACCTAGTTAAATTATCACGTTGAAAACACCGACACATCTGACTGTTTAATCGATGACTATCAAATTAGAATCTTACTCGTGGGTGAATTCGTTGACGTTTCGATGGTCGATCGTCTTAAAAATGGTATGTAAGAAGGTCCTAAGAGGCGGAACGTTGAAGATGTTGGCGATATTCCACGATATCGCTCCCAATCATATAGCTTCCTTGTGAATTCTCGTGAAATACCTTCGAATCGGTAAGATCCGACGGATGTACGAACGAAAACTTCGTTGGTATCGTTTAGGTTCTGCGTTCCATCGGCGTATGATCTTGAATAAAACATATTGACTCTTTGAGTATTATCGATAATCTCATAATTAATAATATATCAGTGTAAGTCACCTCTCATTGGAAATAATTTATGCCCCATAAATATACTTTTGTTGTTAAAACTGCCAGTGGATATAACAGTTTGATCATTATAACATAATTATTATTATGACATACCTTGCGTCTCCATCGAAACATTCGTCCAGTTGTTGAACATCGTAGCCACGTCTCTCTCTACTCGCGTTACTATTAAAAAGCGACAGTAACTTTTCTAGAGCGAAAAATTCGGTTTCATCGAATCCAGACGCGATTTTCAATCGATCCGATTTCGAATGCACGGAATCGTAATTGCCGCTGTCGTTCGTTCTCTTCGAACTTTCTACTTTTCGCGAAAAATCCTCGCCAAGCTGAGATCTCCCGTCGTTAGCGATTTCCCTAACAGATTCAACGCTGATTTGTGGGACCGCGACCTCTCTGTTTCTGTATTCAGTTTTCGAAGGAGATCTCCAAAGCTGCCAATCGGTCAAACGACGTCGTTTGATCCTTTGCTGTTCGAGGGGAGCGCTTCCGCGTCGCACTTTCTTGGCGCGCTTCCAGTCCTGCAGCTTCTTCCTGAATTCAGGGGCTAATCTTTCCTCAGACAGCAAACTCTCTCGGGGGCTTGGCACGCTGAACGAAATTTCACGGACGCTTTCTTTCGTGGTGACGCGAGGTGAAAGGTTTTTCAGACGTTCCCATTCCACCAGTTTTTGATGGAACTCGCTTCCCAATTTTTCTTTGAGAGCTCGATAATCTTGTCGCGTGTCCGACTGCACGTTCGACGGAGTAGTCTTCTCGATATTTTCCACGCTGTCGTTGTGATTACAACCAATTGATGCTTCTAATCCTGACGAATAGAAAAAAAGATTATTATCGATGAATTTTAACTGATGGGAATGGTCGTTAATCAATTGATTAACACATTGAAATGTCTATGTTTTTGTTGTCTATGTAAATAGATTTTCACCGACAAATAATTTTTTTATACTCTGTATATCTTATAAATTTTAACAAGTATTCAAGAAGAACATTTATCTAAATTCGCTGTTTCATTGATTGGCAGAAGAATCTCGTCAAATACACAATAAAACATTATATCGATTTTTATTACACTACGTGCTTTTCGAGCATTCCGATATGTACCATTTAAAAAAATCGTCTTCTTTTGTTGCAGCGAAATTCGATTATTTGGTTAGTTTTTATTCGTACCGTGAATTTGGCATGTTGGTCGCAAAATTTATCGTCCCTGTTGCTCGTACAATTCATACCAATATTTTCAAGTATTCTTTACGTGATAACAAGCAATGTGGCAAAGCACTGTGCAAAAAGTTGCAAAACGTTAAGGAGGAAAAAATATTAGTAAAATGTAGAGAATATCAGGAGGAACTTGCTAAATGCCCGAAACGAACTAACGAGAAGCGACGTTATAAGAAACGGTTTGCGAAACCTCCGTCAAAAGTAATAAACGCCATTATTCCATTTCTTGTGTTGCATGTTAAAAAGATAAACGTCACCTCTGTTGGTATAATATTTTACAAAAAAGAAAATGTCAATTGATCTTGATTAGAAATTGATACAATTGACACTAGGGACGAGGGTCAAAATACAATAACTTCTGTTTCAGTGCAAAGAGAAGACTATCGCCGACGATTACCAGAAAGTTTATCAAAATGTGACGAAACAAGCGGATGTTATCTTGAGGAATATCCGAAACGAGTCGAAATCCATGTTAACCCAATTGACGAGGGACATAGAGTTGTCGAAAAATAATGAGCAGGCGTTAGTGCAAGGAGTTTTGCACGACGTTAAAAAGACGCTGCAGAAGTTGCTCGCCATAGATCCGTCGTTTGGCTCCGTTAAACGAAAATCTGCGATGATGCTGAATCACGAGATTCGTCAGGCTTTTGACAGCGTGGATCGCGACGCCATGCCCCGTATAAAACGAATAAATGTAAATATCGAGAATTTAGAACGCGACGTGCAAGTTTGCATCGATCGCGCCAAATCTCTGATACTCTCTTGCCGCAAGTGCAAGAACTCGCAAGTGCTGGCCAAATGCGTCGAAGAAGCCGCGGTCTACGCCGGGAAGATATTGGAGAAAACGTCTCGGAACGTCTCAGCTAGCTTGGACAAGATCGAATCGTTGCAACGTGGAATTTTGAAATACCACAGGGAATCGTTGACGAACGTTTCGCAAACGTGTCGTAAGAGGGGTGAGGCATTTTTGGAACACCTGAACGACTGTGAAAACGACTGTGTCTCTGCTGTCAAAAACGAAAAGAAGCGACGATCTAATTAAATTCATCTTTTTAAAAAAGCGTATCGTGGTACGAATGTGTGATAAAATGTTCGATTACCGTCTTGAAATAGCATCTGTCTGGAAACGACGTTGATGAGATTCGACGGGACACTTAGGGTTGAATTCGTTAGAAACGCTCGTCTGACTTTGTTCCACTTGGAATCTGACCTCTGTATCTTCGACGTAAGAATCGATTCCCCACCGAATGATTGCTGTATTACAAGAAAAAAGTGTGAAATTAAATTAAGGTAAATAACAAGGGTTTTTCGAAACATAAAGAGAGATTGACTGTTTACTACGATATTAACCTGCCGTTTAAAATCTTTATTCATAGACAGGTCTCGATACGTCTTCCTGTGTTGTGGAGAATTTCCTGTAGAATTGATCATATTGAAAAAAAGTGGCGAATTTGATTCCGGGGAAGATGTGTATCTGATGTCCTCTTCATGCGAAGGTATCGTAATCGTCAAAGTTGGCGTTGATCTTTTCGACGTCGGTTCTGTATCTTTCTCGTCTATTCTGTTCGAT
>KQ435897.1:102492-146103 GCA_001276565.1 Melipona quadrifasciata
TCGAGTTGATGGTTTCCCTTCTCCGACCTGATTTTATATAAACATTGATAATTTTGATAATTGAATAATGTATGTTGCGTGAAGTGACTCAAATTGTATTATTACGTTTTCAATTCAAAATTAATATGATTGCGATCAGTGAATTTTGATTTTTATTAAATCAAAATTTATTTACAAGAATTATAATACGAAAGTAAATTCCACGTTCGTGAACATGTATGTGTTTCAATTAATTAATAATTAAACAATAATATTTTATTTACCTCGTTCGTTAAGCCCGTTTCATTAACTTGCGAAGTATCTAATATAAGAATATTATCATCGAGAGATTCACTGTGCCAATTTCCATACACTGGTTCTTTATTCGGTTTCCTCTTTAGAGATTTATAATCTAAATGATTCAAAGCACTCTTCTGCGAACCTAGAAAAATTTGAGGATTCAAAAAAGAAAAAAAAACATACAGACACGAGCAGTACGACAAACTGTAGTTATATAAAAGTACAAAAATTTACGAATTTCGTACAATCGTAAAATCCTTCGTTGAACGAAGCTGGAGGCGAAGTTCGACCAGAGAGCGTCCCTACGTTGCAAGGCTCGATAACAGGAGAGAAAGTGGTAGTATTGCTCGATTCTCTAATTTCAACATCTGGTGTTTTGTGATACTTGGTCGTTGGAGACGATGGAGAAACGGTGGTCGTCGATGACGTGCTCGTTGTCATCGATGGATCTATAATTTCTGCGTCGTTCGTGTAAGCTCTCTCCCACTTGAAAGCGGCCTTAACTCTGGTCCACTTCGAAACCTTCGGCGCACTTCCAGAAATTTCATCTATCGACGCCTGCTTGTCCATGTCAAATTTATTTCTCAGTTGCCTCGACGAGGACGATCGAATGTTCCGCTTCTGAAACGGCGAATCCCTGCAATTCGACAGCATAGCGTCCAACAAGGATTCCGCGAATCCAGTGTCCTCCTCGCAAACGTCGATAATTGCGTCCTTGTCGCGCGCGAAAGCATTCTCCAACTTATGATTGGCGCTACGGAGTATTTTCAGCCGTTCCAGATTCCTGACGCGTTTGAAAAACTTCGAATTGCGATCCCTGAGCTCGAGAATTTGCTCGGCGAAAGCGTACAAACGATCCAAGTGCTCGAACGCATCTTCCGCGTAAACACCTGAAATAGCCATCGCAGACACAGCAGAATTTCTCGAAGGGCACTCCGAGGTTTGACCTTCGAACGGCAACGTCCCATAATCCGTCAAGTAGGCGATCATGTCCTCGTCTTCGTCGACGTTTCGACTCTGTCCTGTTTCCGTTTGATCTCGCGGATTCTGCAAGCGCCACAGGCTCGCCCATGGATCCGGTGGCGGTGCAGGTAATTCGCTTTCGTCCACTTTATGTTTGCCCTTCGACGATGTTCTTTGTTCGGTAACGCGGCTCGTGCACGCTCGACCGACATTTCTTTCGGCCTTTTGACCACTATGATCACCGAACTTCTCATTATCAACCATTTGGCTGGTTTTACATGTGCTGGTTTTACCTTCCGCGAGTTCTTCAATCGAATTCTTAATACTCTAAGTATATTGGAGCAATCTAATTTTAGAATATATGTATATTTTTGTTCATAAATATCATAGGCGTAGTGTGGAAGTTCTACGAGCCTAGATACCTTCTGCTTGGTGTTTAGAAATTTCGATATTCATTTATTTAATTCGATTGATTAAGATGATAAAGGTATAACGATGATCACTTGCGAAGTACTTAGGTATAGCGTCTTTTTGCTTCGACACTGAAGTCGAGGCAACAGAGACGGATCATGAACAGCACTAACTTTTGTACCACTCTTCCTATACACATCAGTAAGAATTTACTCGTTCGATTTTCTGTCACTGGTCCAACACGAGGTAAACACACGATCAATAATATTTTATTCTTACGTTTGTTTATTAATGAAACGAATGTTATTGCAAGAATTTGTGTTAAGAAAGATCGGCAGGTCTTACGGCGAATATCTCGAAAGGTTCGCGGTGGGAATGCATTTTTTACGTTTGGCGACGTCAAGAGAGCCGCGGAAGAAGCAGCCTAAAATCGCAGCAACGTCCTCGCGTGATTATTTTCGGTAGCAAGCATTCGGCATTCGTATTTACAACGAACACAAGAGCGTGTTCGTGACGGCGAGACTTTCCACCACGTTCGAAGAGCATGCGCGAGAGCGTGTGTCCACGATAACCGAGTAAAAGAGACCGTCTTCCTGTTCTCGTCGAAAATAGACAGTGTAAAGACCATGGAATAGTGGCCGCCCACGTTTGCATACCCTATATACTGATTGCAGTACAACTAGTTTTCGTTATAACTTCACCATCACATATATATTTTTTTTTTATACACATGTCATAAACGAAAAAAATTTACGTAATTCTTACACAGTGTATCTCGCGAATGGTGATCAACCGATTGTGAAGTGATTCTACACGTAAAAGTGAATCGAGAAGAAAGAATAAAATTTTTTTTATTGAAGCCTCTGTTTTTGAAAAACTCGAGTTTGAAAATCTATCAAGTACACGTGTACTAAGACGATTTTTAATCAAATACATTCAAAGTCTATTTTCTTGAAAAGAACGCTTTAAACGAAAAAATTTTCTACATTTTATTTTTGCACGTAAAATATCTTCGCCGATTATTCACGCTTGGTCATTATAAATAATAGCCAAATTCAAATATACTTGATAATTTTCAAACTCGATTTCTTCGAAAACGAAGGTTTTAATACGAAAGTTTCTATTTCTTTTCGATTCATTTTTATATGTAGAATCATTTCCTAATCGATTGACCACGAATCACGAGACACCTTCTATACTAAAATACACGTAGGTATATTTGATAGTGGTACCGAAGTATGAATAACGATTTGTTCTTTTTTTTATAATTTAGTTACTCTGTGATCAGTGTACATGTAACTGCTTTTTATATTGGATTTATAAGATGCTTCATTTATTATTTTGTTATAGGATCAATGTTCCATTTAAATTATTATCTTTTCTGTAATAAATTTATGTTATTACCATTTCTTACAAATTTATTGTCATTACTATTGTTCATACAGTATTAATAATTATTTATAATTTATCAAAATTACTTACGATTATAAAAAAATAAGAGCATAGAAAAATTATTCATGCATCGGTAGTCGAGTTAGGTCAGGCATTTGTGATCCTGCAACGGCAGCACCTGGAACCATTAACTTGTTTAAATTCGTTCAAAAGTTTTAATTGGCAGGTTTACTTACTCATTAAAATTCCTGACATAATGTAGATGCTAGTAACGCATTGTATATTTAGAAAAAGTTTAGTAAAGCTACCAATAAAATATGGAAATATTCTAGATATACCGATAATCGTGCCCCTGAAATCATATTAAATTCACCAAAAATTTCAGATATCTTAATATACGTACATATATATGTGTTAACGATTAGGAAATGTATGTCAATCTCACAGAAATTGTTTCATAATTAACCTTACGCCGGTAAAATAATTTTCCAGTAAAATTATCGGAACTGTTGTACAACCAATTGTGTAAGCTGCTAGTATGATTAATGAAAGAATGACTCGTACTATGTCATGGGCTGTAAATAATAAACCAAGGCACGCTGCTGTTCCCATTAATCCTGAAAGCACTGAAATATAAAATGGAAAAAATTTGTTCTTAATAATTTCAAGAGATTAGAATGAGTGATATGTTGACAATACACTTACTTAGGAATATTTTTCGACCAATAACATCGATGCCGATTAGCAACAAAATTTCTCCTAATATATAGCTCAAAGACAAATAGAAAAACCCACTAAAACGATCTGTATCTACTTCTTGACAATTCTGCAGAAATCCTAATGCCAAGTTCTCTACACTAATAATGCACGTAGAATTCTTCTTTGACGATTTGTTAAAATTCTCGGTTTCTTGAAGTAATTGGGTATTCCAAAGTGCAATCCAAATAATTCTAGTAACCATATTATCGAAACGAATAATAAAATATTTAATGCGTTTATGTTTAATAGAAAATGATGTTACCCAGGAAATTGTAAAAAGTTAATACAAATTCCTAATAGCGTTGTACATTTCAATGATGTGCTGCATATCTCACGGATGCGTTTACATGTTTTTATGCAGAATCTGCGCATTATAGTAATCACATTTCTTGTAATTTCTTCGTCTTCCTCATTTGGTCGAACACAATTGTTTAGACTATGTAACTAGAATGTATCATTTAATATTATTTCATAGTATCCAATCTCTAGGAGGTATGAGATTTTGTAAATCTCATAAGAGATTGTAATGCTTCATTAAAATTTGATTCTCAGAAAAAAAAACGTATTTCTTATAAGGTAATGTAATATCTATATAAAATGATCATACTGAGTAAGTATCGGCATGTTTCGAATTATTAATTGCATAGATTTGCCGTAATACTGCCAGTGCTTCTTCGTACCGACGGCGATAAAGTAAATACCTTGGGCTTGTTGGTAACAAACTAGTCGCACACGCCATGATCAAATTCGGCATACCTCCTAATCCTGTAAGGACTCGCCAAGAATTCGGTCGAAATTTTTTATTTTGCAATTGTATGATTGAAGGCATCAGTAACCATGACAAACCTATTTTTAATTACAATTCAATTTAATGAATACAATACTTTTGTATTCTTTTGTAATTTTTACCTAAGGCAAATATGTAACCAATGATTCCTAATAAATCCAAAATAACTAAGCAAAAGCCTCTTCGTTTTATGGGCAAAATTTCGATTAGATATACTCTCAAAACCACGTTATTACCAGCTAATCTAAGAATATAATTATTTTTATACATATTACAATGATTCATACATTGTCATATATATATTACATAATACACTAATTCGTAGATGGTAATTATACTTACCCTATTCCAAGTATAAATATAGAAAGATATATTAGCAAAATAGTTTGCGCAAAAGATAAAGTAATAGTAGCGCAAAACACAACTAACATAGTAACAGGAATACAATCTTTACGTCCACTTGCATCGATTATTGTTCCGAATACAAATGCTCCTATGGCCATTCCTATATATCTCATTTTCATAAGATACATACATATATTATAAATTAATAAATAATAATTTATTTTAAGTATATTTTACTTAGAAATATAAAGACACAAGATGATAAGATTTGAAACGATTATTGAATGTGAAATCATAAAGACTTTGAAATGACCTTGGCTAATGAGATTGACTATAAGATTCTATTCTCTTCCACGTGTAAATCCGAGTGATTATGAGATTCTTGTAGCGTTAAAATTCTGGATATTTTCTGCTTAGAGTGATGACTATTTAGATTATAAATTTTTATGCATTTATACGATATTTAAAAATTCAACAATGTACAGACGTGCAACAATGCAATAACATATAACAATATGCGTATAAAATATTTATAGCATATTATTCATAATGTTTGCTGAATGAAATTTAATTTTAATAGTTTAGAAAAATATGAATTTGCATAAAAATCCGCAATTTAGTAATAATGAACTATTTTTACTCGATTAGTCATTCATTTTAACATGCACATACGTTAAACTTTCATAAAATAGTCGTTGAGTGGTTTAGATTTTCTTGATAGAAGTACGAATATCATTAAAAAATAATGAAAAAGATATCTAGACAGAAAAATAATTCTATCAAATAAAATCTCATTTTTGATCTATCATTTAGAACGCTCCATTTATCTTCGTTTCATAATCTTTTCGCCTTTCTTACTTAATCTATAAGTTTTCTTTATCTTTCTGTTTAGAAGAACCAAATAGCGTTGTAATCATATTTCATCTTGTAATACAAATAGTTTAAAAATGTTATTTACATTGCAAAAAGCGTTATATTGTGCAAAAAAAAAAAACACATTTCAACACAGAAATTTTTAGTAATAATTAATAATTAATGATAATAATTAATGATTATGATATATCTTTGTAAAAAGTGGATAAATTGATAAATCATATTTTTCTTTATATGTTGATTCTATATATACCTAAAGTTAAGGTAGCATACACAGCAGTCACTTGACTTGTATTTAGACTTAAGTCACATGCCATAAATGGAATTATAACTAGAATAATGGGAAGAACACAAGCTTCTGCAAACGCACACATGCCACACAGTCCAACAATAAAACAATGACAAAGTCCCCATCCTGTAATTAAATATAATAAAAAATTATTTTAAATCTGATATGTATTCCACGTTGATCATCAAATACAAACATTTATCTTTTTTTACGTGGCAAAAGTAAATATTACTTTTAACATGTTAGATGTTACATATTTCTTCATATTATGTTGCAACCAACAAAAAGAATATAATAACTAATATAATAACTATACTGTTATATATTATTTTAATATATAAAAGTGTTATGATTTCAAAAAATACTACATAATCATCATAATAGAAATTAATATGCAAATATTGTAAATAAATTACAATACATTAGTCTTGATGTTTTTTCATATTTTAAAATTAAAAACCGTTTTAAGAACGTTATTATTTTATTAAGGTTGTCTTTTTGTAGGCTACAATATAACACTAAATATATGTATTTATATCAAGAATACTTTAATATTTTGAGATATTATCATGGAATAAGATATACATATTTCACAATCATGTATCCATCAGGTTTCAATGATTAAATAAATGTCCTAACCTGTTTTAGCAATAATTTTTTCACAGTTATTAGTCATCATATATTATGAAATTTAGTGATAGATACTGATTTGTAGAATTCCATTTGCTAAATGCCACTGGAAAATCATTGAGTTATACATTTATTCATGAATTAATGACGATAATTCAGTAATTTCAAATTCATATTCTCAAAATTAAATTATTAATAAAAACCATTCAAACCTTGATACTGACAATCTTCACCTTGAAGATAGTTACATAATTATACTTAAAAATACCGAGCAAATTAGACGAATAAGTGATTCAAATACACAATATAGACATTTATTATAAGAAATGAAAATATTTCATATTGAAAATATAATTACCACTGATATTTAAATATTTCATTACAAAACAATCTACTGGTTTCCAGTTGAGATTAAAATATTATATTAGTAAAATATATGAAGTTTTTTAAGTGGTTCATTTATTGATCTTTGAAATATTCTTTAGAGCCAACAACGTCAGGCTTCATAGTCTTCTTTCCTGGTTTCCAACCAGCTGGACACACTTCTCCATGTTTATCAGTATACTGGAATGCTTGAACTAAACGCAGGGTCTCATCAACAGATCTACAAATATGTGAATTTGTTATGATAAAGCAACCTCTTAATCCCTTTTTAAATCTTAGATTAAAAATAGCTCCTTAATCCCCCTAAACTTTTTTAATCTTACATTAAAAATAGTGTCTTATTATATAAATTTTACCTGCCAACTGGTAAATCATTAATAGTAATTTGACGTAAATTTTGTTTGTCATCTATGATAAAGAGACCACGGAATGGAATTCCACTTTCTTCGTCAAGCACACCATAATCGCGTGCAATTTTACTATTTTTGTCAGCGAGAAGAGGAATATTCATTTCACCAAGACCACCTTGTTTACGTGGTGTATTTACCCATGCTAAGTGACTGAAGTGAGAATCAGTAGATGCAGCAACGACTTTACAACCAATTTGCTCAAATTCTTGAACACGATCGGAGAAAGCAATGATTTCAAAAAAAAAGCAATGATTTCAGTTGGACAAACAAATGTACTGTGAAATAAATATTTATCAGTGCATATGTTACAAATATAATGTAAAGTATACAAACTTATTAAATGAAATGCTTACAAGTCTAATGGATAAAAGAATAGTACAAGATATTTCCCTTTATAGTCAGTAAGAGAAATCTCTTTAAATTCTCCGTTTACAACAGCAGTACCACGGAAAACAGGAGCAGGTTTCTGAAGTGCTGGGACTGGCATGATTGTTTTAAATTTCTATAACAAAGGGAAGAAGGAAATTTCTATTAGTAAGAATGAAATTTATTAATAAAACAAATTAGGAAGTATTTTATGCAGCTCAATCAATTACCAGAAATTATTTTGTATAATGACTTGTTATAAACGTTATACATATGTTACAATATAAAAACATTATAAAAGTAATAACTTTTATTAAACAGCCCATGTACGATACGTACATAACATGTTTTTCATATTTTGCATAGTTTATTTATGTATTTGTGACAGTGTGACAAAAAAAGTAACTGATAACATACATTTATGCAATAACAGAATAACACGTACTTCTTAAAATTCTTTTTACAGAAAGACTAGTCATATCTTCTGACTATACAATAAAAATTCAGCTGTAAAAAGTATTATATATATTCAATTAAAAATTATTTTATTTCGTACTTCGAATTTTGTAAATTAACGAGTTTGTTTCACCTATAAGACAAAATAATGAACCTTGTTCTCTGGCTTATCGCTGTTATATAAATTCTTATTTTATTTTTCGTATTATCTAGGTATTGTATATTATTCGTTGAACAAATTTAATAAAAAGAAATAATTCGTATTTTCTCTAAAATTATCTGTACATTAACTAATATATGGTTTAAGAGGATGACGCATCAAAAAACTGTTTCTAATTAATGTGTTCGAGAATCGATTAGAAGATAAATGAAGTGATTGTAAGACAACACAACTAGTGAAGCAATATTATTAAGGTCACTTAAAGATACAAAAAGCATAAAGATTGGAGTTAAAGTGTTTCATCAAATATCAGAAATTGATACGATGTAAAATACTAAATATTACGTATTAACGACACTAAATATTTATATATTAATGAAACTGTACTAACCGCAAAAATGAACATAAAAATTTACGATTTATTTCGCAAATATACTTTTCATATACGAAAATACATTTCACACAACTATCAACTTTTTCAAATATACACTGTAACGTATATTTTATATAACATAATTGAATTCTATTTGTAAAACTAATGATTTGATATCCAATAATAACGTTCGTATTCAAGCTTGTTTGTACAGTGTTTCTTTTGTGTCTGTGGTTTTTGCATCATCGAGAACCTTCCAAAGACCTTCTGGATAGAATATATCTTTTTGCAGAAAAAAATGCGACTAACGTTTAATTATACGACTTCAATCTATGTTTAACGCAATGGTAAAAAGATATAATTTTCATGTTCATCCATACAAAACGCTTATAGTATTTGTTAAATTTACTTTTACAATTATATTACCAATGTCTGTGAAAGTAATTAAACAAGGATTAGAAATATTTTTAAATGATTTAAATATAAATAGAGCTTCAAAACAAGATATAAACTATTATTATGATATTAATATTTTTGTTTCTTTGTCTTGTGACAAAGACTACTTACTTTGTATTTTCCGTAGAAACACTATTCAACGAACTTTCACTTCTGAGGCGTGAATGGTAATGGAAACCGGTCCCCGGTCCGGTAGAATTCACCAAAGGCTTTTACAATCGAAAAAGACTGTACACGCCATCTGTTGCACGTGCTGCCCTCTAAAGCTATTCCGTGAAGAAATATCAGAGTTCTTTTGTAGTGGTCATTGTTGAACATTATTTATACATAATATTTGCAACAATAAAGAGCAGTACATGAATGTAATTCTTATTTGTTAACTCCAATAAATGTATGTATATTATTACTTAGAAATTAATTAGTAATTAATACTGTCAATTACATTAGTCAATAAAAGTACTACAATATGATAAAATTTGAGATGAATTGTATTTTCAAAAATGATTGTTTAAACAGTGAATTTTTTAAGTGAAATTTGAACATTAAGCACACTTTAGGTATGTATTTTATTAAAATTTTTATACGATAAATCTCCAGAATTAATAACACTAGACTAATGATTTTCATTTGGATAAAATATTGATTATAATTATAAATTTTAATTAATGCTATTTGCAAACGATAATTTTAAAAATTCTTAAAAGTGATCAAATTTTTACAATATTATTGTCAATATTATTGTTTGGAAGTCAACTTGGTTATGTGTAGAATTAAAAAATATTTTTATGAGTAACAATTTTTTGTGCAATTTTGTAATTTTACAATTGTAGATGAGCAAATTTTTTCTCTTATAATGTATAATTAACGTGACTATGATAAAATTAAATGTTTATTTATTTAAAACTACAAAAATACTTAAAAAGTAAAGGCGAATTTTTCTTTAATTTTTATTCACAAATAGATTGCAGTAAATTGTTTTGTAGTTTTTTATTATTAACGAAAACTTGTTAAATATAGAAAGTTATTGTATTCCACATAAATTATCATATTTTGAATGTTGTAACATATACACAGTATTTATGTATGAGTAATTTGTCTTTAATAACAACAATTTATATAAATAATACATCTGATTTAAACTACAATGCCAAAAGAATATTACAATGATATTTGTCTTACTTTTAGATATTACAATACTAAACAGACAATTTCAATAGATAAATACTTTGAAAGTACTTCCTATTGTTTTCTTATTTATAATATGTATGTATATTTTTGGCACTTACTATGTAAGAGTTGCATTAAATTTAATATATAGAAAATTAGAAGTATTCCATTCAAACGAATGTTCAAAATTTAATGTTCAAAATAATCATCAAGATCAGCTTTACAATAGCTTTTGTATATTCTATAATTTCATGGTGTCCTAAGAAAATTAAATATCTTTTGTGTTATTAGGATGTGTGTGCTAGTTCAGTATGTGGTGGTACGAGGAGATCTTCTGAAAAAAATGGGGTGGCCCATTGGCGCAATTGTAGCTCAAGCATGCCATGCGTGTACTGCTGTTACTCATCTTTTTTATAATGACAATTACACACAAGCCTACCTTGCCAATTTAGACGTTATGCACAAAGTTATCTTGGAAGTAAGTATATCCAGGAACTATATATATTAAATAGGTATTAAACGTCAATTTGAATGTATTATTGTGCATAACTCTTGTGTATACAGTTTTTAAAACAGCGAAGGAGTATGGTGACATTTATAGTATATTCATACATGGATATATTTATATGTATATAAATATTAGGTTCCAGATGAGACCAGTTTAAATAATTTACGTTTAACGTTGACAAATGTGAACATTGATCATAAGCTCTGGATCGAACAGCCTGAAAATATTCCAACGTGTTTGGCAACAAAACCTTACCCGAAGGATAAAGTAAAATCATATTTCAAGAATTATAAGTTACTTAAACTGTAAGGAGATACAATTTTCATTACATAATTTCCTTTTATACTGTACATTAATTCTAATAAAATTAAATAGCAGCATAAAATAAAGTAGTATTATATATAGTATTATATATTTTAAGAAATAATCAATACCAAGTTTTAGTACCTGAAAAATTATTATTTGCAATGGTACAAAAAGAGTCGAACTCAGCTTAGGATATATCAAGAAAAACCTAGAAAAATCTTATACATCTTTTTCTTAATTTTTTTTATGTATATAAATAGGAATTAATTCCAACTTGGGATTGCTATACGCCAATATGAAAACGATAGATATATACTTATTCTTTATTTAATAATACTTGACAGTATTGACAATGTGTACACATTACTCCTTTGCTTTACAATTGATATTATTCTAATCTAGATGAAAATTATGTCGAGATATGCATTATTAACTGATATTTGTATAAAAATTTTTTCTTTTAATCGTGCACTTTTTTTTATTAGACGTACCAAAGGCGATAAAATGGCATAGGTACGCATATATGTATTGTGCACTTAAATGACATACACTATAGAAAAAAATTTCAGCTGTTTCTCGTTAGAACAATTATATAACATCAATCTTTTAATGAGAATAAAATTAAAAATTTCTTAATTGTTATACAAATATTAATCAAGCGAAAAACTAGATTTCCCAAAAATACTATAAATTAAATTAAAAAATCGTAGAAACATAATAACGCATAATGGAAGAAGTAATAATTAGTAGAAGCTATATAAATACACAATATTATAATCATGCTTAAATGCATTTGGTTGCATTTCAGCAAACAAATAAATAAACAGAAAGATAACACTGACTAAAATTAACGTGAAATCATTTTCAGCTAAAGAAGGTAGAATAAAACGATTAACGTTTTAGACTTTTTACATTTTGTGCTTTCACGAGACATTTCCACATAATAAATAGAGAAAGTAAATATTTTCTTCATAGAATGCAACGTATTTTAAAAAAGGAGACACGTTGACAGTCATATTAATAGATCAATAAAATTATTTATTGTTTTAGAACTTTGCTATAGCTGTATTACTTTGTGCAAACGATATCTGGATAATTCGGTCATCAATTTCATTCTCTTTAGAAATAAAGTAATTTATAAATTTATGATAAATTACTGACGTTTACATTATAAACAAATTGTGGGCGAAATTATGATGTTCTAACCGCATTTCCGGTAATAAGCTCTAAATATTTATGTACACGCACTATTTGCGGACGCTAAACACTGTAAGTACACTTATTTACAACACCCGATGGCAAGAAGATTATTTCGGCATACATGTATTTCATATGCCAAAAAAGAAAAAAAAATATATATATATGTAAAAAAATATATATATTTCTTTTTCTTAAATAACTCGGTTCTCTTCGCGTTGAACTGGATGAATTGTATTTTTACGGTGGAGTATACACAGAGGTCCTTGAAAATATGTACTATCTTCTTTTAAAGTGCTTGTATCACTGCCCTTCTTCCTTTTCCGCTTCCTCTTCTAGCCAGTCATGAAGAATATTTCTTCTTCTCTGAAAAACGAGGAGAGAAATAATCTGTAGTGTTTGTAAAAATATTTTATAAAACTTAAAGCAAATGTAACAGATTTGTGTAACATTCAAAGATGAAAAAGATGGCCGCTTTGAAATATACAAAGTACGATGCTTTTACGTACAAGTCGCTATTTATTCGAAACGAGTCGATTTTTCATTGTTTATGCATTTCATTAATTATTACGATTATAAATTACGTTATCGTGCGGATAAGCAAAGCAAACGAGAATATAAGCGGATTATTTTATAGAGAAGCAGTCAGGAATGTTGTTTTTGATATTAATCCATATGTTCTTCATTCTAATTTCAAAAAATGCGTTGTAAGCGAGTCATTAAAAGCGTAAATTTTATTAATTTCTTGATTAGCCTCGAAGCCTCAAGTATCAAGAAGAAGAAAGAAAATAGAGTTCAAGAGGAAATCAATTTTGATAAATGTAAATATTTTTTCTGTCTCTAAGTATTTTTCTGATATATATGTATTTTCTTTTTTTTTTTGTTGAAGGGAAAGCAAAATAATCGTAAACATTGATGCGAAGTTTTGGATTGTAGATTCTTACCACGGATTTCTATTTAAATAACATTCAAGCAACAACTTCAGGTAATAATAAAAAAAAAAAGAAAAAAATGAAACTGAGGAGGAACAAAGTTACAAGACATTTTTCTAAATCATTTTTGTTACTTAGGAGCGTGGTGTTCTGCTGATTATGCATGCACACAACGTTAGTATAACTACGGGACTTGCAATTACCAGGACCACGTTAGTTTAGGAGAGCAAGGTGAGACGAGTGATGAGGGCGATGGCGGTGGTGGTTTTGGTGGTTGTAGTGGTGATGGTATTGGTAGTAGTTGTGGTAGTTGTTGGTAGTGATTAGGGCAGCGCACAACGAGCAATTATTGCTCGGCTAGATTTGCGTTCGGATCCGTATACTCCTCGTAGTCCTCTTCTTGTTCTTCGTAATCCGTCTCTGAAGTTTCAGGACCTTCGACAGCTGGTATCGAGGTGCTAGTGATGTCCTGCTAAGCACATACGAGAATCCAAGCGTTCGTTCTACCTACTTTCAGTTCTTTTTTCAATTTTCCTTCCGAGTAATTCATATTTCACTCGTTACATCTTTTTCTTCTCGCATTGTTTTCCCCCGTTAAAGAGATTTCTCAGAGAATAAAAACAAACATATCCAGCCACTATATAGAGAATTCAATCAATATTAAAGATAGATTTATTTGTACAAAATGTTCTGCCAGGGTTACTAAAAATCCTGACGCGCCAATTTATGTTTACTTAATGTTTTAAAATGACCAAATCTTCGTCGTCTGTACGTTCAATTTACTATCAATTTAAAGACGAGACATTCTCGAGTATTCGGTGGGAATATCTATTACAATTAGGAATACAGATAAAAAGGGGACAGAAAACGTGAGAAAGTACATAACAGGAAGTCGTCTATTTCGGGCTTGTTCGACCCGACAAGAATTAATTGAAATGAATAGGGAAAATGTGAGATACCTGTGGTGGTCTCCAACCGCATCCCGCTAGCGGAAGTCCGTCGGCCCCTAATGGACATGGAGCATCTAGCCCGGGTACACCCTGATCTCCTTTGTTACCTTTGTCGCCTTTCCTACCGCGTTTCCCCGGCGGTCCCTGTATTCATACCATAAAAATGTTTCAATGTCTAAATGGCGTACAGGCAGGTATTTTCGCGGACGTGCAAAAAAGGCCAGGCATACAAAAAGAATCTCTTTATGCATAATAATATTCGATTGATTGTGCAGAATACGCAATTGAGCATCAATGTTCAAGAAAAAGGCATTGAGAATATTCTCTGTCTTAAACTTGAAAACCGTGTACTTTCGGCTGTTTCGACTGTTCTTTTTTTTTCTTTTTTTCTCTTTTTGCTCGAATATACCAAGTTTTCGTTTCAGCTTCATACCATTAATTGTTACTAAGGATTTCTAAGGATGTTATTAACAATCAGCGAGTATATAGTCACGCTTTCGTTATACGCTGGTGGCAGCATACGTAGTATATATAAATACGTGTATATACATGAAAACATATATCACTGAAGGAAAGAAATGTAAAATTTGTTCTTACGTGAATTTTTGTCCCGCGAATTCGGTGATCTCTATTCAAGGGTTGTGATATATAATAGGACACGTAGAAAAGTACAATACGAAGATGTACAGAAATGCAGAAATACTTTGTGTTTCTATTGCATGCGTTATGCACAGCTATCTAAATCATCCCTGAATTCAGTATTCGAATTTCATATTATTTCTAATTAAAGATCAATTGTACTTTGTGCTACAAACATTTCAGTAGAACTAATTAGCGAATGTTAAATTGGTGCATTTCTATAGCATAATTTTCGAACAATCACACACTTGGATTTAGTAACATTAACTAAATATCGTAATACTAGTGGTAATTAGTCTTAGCAGTGACGCCGATAATAAACATTTATGACCATGATATTACTGGTAATGATGACAATGATAACACAGTAAATATGAATGAAATATTAGCAATGAATTTCCGAATTGAAAATTTTTTAATCTGGAACGAGAGATCACTTGTTCATCCAGACGACTAACGTCTGTCGTTAAACTGTCGTTTATGAGCATTTATTCGCTCAACAAACTACGAATTCCCTTGTCCAATTATTTAAAACTGATAGTCGAATTTCATCAATACTCACAGATTCGCCTTTAGCACCTTTCTCTCCCTTCGGTCCCTGGAATTGGTACGTCAAAGAATTTATTCGTTAAGTGACGGTCGTGCCTTTCTTCGTTTCTTTTCTACATGCACGATACGTATTGCGGAAAAGAACATTTTCTCTTTGTTATACATTTTTATGCGAAACTTGCTTTCAAAGGCATAACATGTGACTACAATCACAAATGCATGAACTAGTGAAAAAAAAAGCAAGCAACGTAAAGCTACAACTTTTCAACAGTTTTTACTTTTCCCGTTTACTCTACAACTTGGATGGTTAGTTTGCTCTTTCAGTTTGTATACCCTTTTAGAATCTGGGTATTAAAACGGAGAGGATTGTGCGCTTCTCCCTCTCTTCGAGATTAAATCTTAGGAATCTTAGTTTTTTCACTTTCAGTTGAATTCTGACTCGATATCCTAGAATTTCTAAGAATTCTAAAATTTCAAGTATTCGCACATTTATGACGATCTTATCGATTACTTTGAATTGAAAAATGAATTGATTATTAAAAATTTGAAGAATAAATTGACAATTACTCGTGATAACCTCGATAACGATGTCTCAGAAAATATATAATACTTGGCTCTTTAACAAATAATTCTCTGACTATTAATTCCACATATTTATATCCATATTTTTTGACGCTCTATTTTCTTTTCTTTTTAAATTGCTTTAACTTGAAATTCGATTGCAAGGCTTCAACGCGTATGAAACGATTAAATTTAGTTTTTTCTTTTTTTTTTTTTTTTAATTCATCGAACCATGGAATTTTGAAGTATGGAAATACGTTGCGATCTCGAAACGAAACGAAATACTTGTGAGTAGCAAGTATCGTGTCAAATCGTAAGAATATTTGCAAGAATAAAGAAATCGTGCAGATTATCGTCGGTGTAAAGAGGGAGAAAGGCGCAAAACTTAATCTCAGCCCCCTCCTTTCTCGTGCAAAAGAAGTAAAGAGACGAATTTTGGGGCAGACCCCGGGGTAGATCAGGCAGATGTATCGTCGTTACCCCGGGCTGGTTAGACTGTGTGTCGCAGTCACACCGAGGGGCGAGCGATAATCGAATGCCACTGTACCTCCGCGCCAGGAATTCCATCGGTACCCTGGGGATAAACAGAATGTGTCTGTTGGTGTCTCGACGACAGTGTAATCGAGTTTCAGCCGGATGAAATATCGCTCGATACGGTTAAATAGTTGGATAGATATAGTATGGATTCACGTTGAACATCACAAACGGAATTAAACGATTTAGATTTCACGCGACAGCGATTCAGCGAAGTTGTTAGCAAGTTAGTAGAGGTAGAGATTATTTAAAATTTTAAGAGGAGAATGTAACACGATGGATTAACGGTCGATTGTCAGTTTAATCGATTAGAAAGAGAGATACTTACAGGTAGGCCAGGATCCCCTCTTTCTCCCTTTGTGCCTGGTTCTCCCTGCGCACCCTGTAAGTATGAAGAAAACATAACGAATACTAACAGCCTGTGTGAATACGTTGAAGCGATACCGTTAAGTTTGTAACCAGCTTAATCTATGCCTGAATGATGAAATCGTAGTGTGAGCGTAGTGAACGAGGATCCAAAAATCATAAATATAACGTATGATTAAACGGGTCTCCCCGAGGATTGCTCACCTTCATGCCGTCTAATCCTGGTGGCCCCTGAAAGGCAGAGGAAACCTTGTCAAAATTCATTGAAGTTACCTGATAATTGATATCGAATATGCCGAGTCAAATGTAATTTATTATTAAGAAATTTTAACACATTAAGACGCCCTTTTGCGCCGTCATTCACAGCAATATTATACCTTGCCATGCTCATCGAAAAAAATGTTTTAATTCTATATATATGTAGAGTATATCTATGTATATATGTATGTTGATGCTTTTATCACTTGATTTTTAATCACAAAATTATCTAAACGTATTTCTTTTTTTTTTTGTCTATAATCGGTATTTTCAACATATTTATTTTCATCGCGAATATCAACGTTCCAAATAATCTTGATATATTTTATTTTATCTGAATAAGATAATTTCGCGATAATTTGCTTTTTCTTCCCTTCAGTACAAGATAAAATATTATATCAACGTAACATACATACATTTCATAATAAAGATGTCGACACAACACATTTATTAAAATAACGAAAAATATATTACGTCCCTTGAATATTTGGGATAAATATTAATTTCCTTTAGAAAATTCTTCAATTAGTATTTAACAATAAAAATAAAAAAAAAAAAATTTGGTTGTCCAAGAGCGAGGCAAGAGTACAATGAGCGGTCGATGGGCGTGTTAGGCAAAGGAAAAGATAAAGAAGGAGCTCGATTGAATTCAAGAAAAACAGAGAAACAAAAAAAACTAGCGGAATTCACATTGGTATGCCAATTGTATCTTAAAATATTTCGCTATGAGGTATTACGAAATGGCATAACGATCCAACAGGTACGTTACCGTCGTGGTTGCAGCAAATTAACACGTGTTAATTTTTTTTCTCTCGCGAGATCATGATCTTATTTCTTTTTTTTTTCTCTTTTATCAAAAGAAATGTGCACAAGATATACTCGCGGACAGAAGAGAAAAGGGAGAAAGAAAAAAAATAAAGAAGTGTAAAAAGTGACAAAATTAGTTTGAACAATGGTTCGTCGGATCGCAGCCAGAGCAAAATGCAAAGCGGTAATTTCACTACAAAGTGTGAGAAGCGTTAAATTTCGAAAGGGCATCGTATAGAAGCAAAGGACACAGGCACATGCACATTCTGTTTATTAATTGGGACAATGTAAAACAAAATTGTTAGAGTCAAGTATTCTTATACGCAAATACGTCGTCGTATTCTTCTTCTTCTTCTTCTATAATTTTCTTTTTGTTAATTATCAAGGCGCGCCGCTTTACAATACACACATACGCACGCACGAAATGTTATGTGCTCTCCCCCGCATACCTTTATACTCCATCGTGCGTATGCAGATATATGTATACGCACACGCGTACCCGTGTACACATACATATGTACATACATACACACGCATACACATATCGTGTATATATATACACACACACACGCATACGTCTCGATCAGTAACTTTTTTTCCTGAAATTGTGTGCATATGCACGTGTATGGATCGTTCACCAGAATGGGCGCACATTCACACATTATATTATTATTATATCGTCCGCGCATTAGCGTTACCATTCAAGTGCTTTCACGATACGAGAGCTTCATATTTTTATTCATTCCGTTTATCTTATTAAAAATCTACTCGCATTAATCTCTATATGTATACTTCGATTAGGATATGCACAGCAAAAACGGTGGCTATTACACGCTTTCTAATTTGAGGCCAGCAAAATATTCTTTAAACACATTGATAAATCCTATTTCTACGTAGTATCGATATTATCCTACATTGTACAATTTTCTGATTTTTCTTTTTTCTTTTTTATTTAATTATATCAACATCATAAGTGACTAGGATCACAAATAAGGATACTCGTTTACACGTTAAGTACATCGTTAAGTTATACGTATTTCTCTCACTCTGCACTATTTTATTTCTTAGGCCCTTCTCGTTTGCGTCTATCAATCTATTTTTTTCTTTTTCATCTTTAAGTCGGAACGTTTCTCCATGTTAGGTCGAATTGGTATTCGCAATTACCTCGCATTTGTTTAAAAGTTCTCAATGAACTCACGACATATTCTAAATATTGGTAATTAATAAAAATTTACGTCATTTATTTATATGTAAACATCGTTAATGATAGAATACGTACAGTTGTCAAAAATATTCTATATAATAACGCATTGCAAAAAGAAAACTACCAATTGAATTTAATGCACTTGAAAAATGGCACATGTTAAAAATAATTTGGAGCAATGAACATTGTAGGAAAAATTTAGATTTATGCAATGTAAAAAATTTACGACATGTTTCTGATATGTTATATATAGAAATAATAAATGTCTTAAAAAGTATATACTTTGTGATTATAAACGTAATCAACATGGAAGAAGATAAATGATCGAAATATAAAATTTATACGTCTCATTTTTCAATTATAAAAATAGTTTTGAGAATACAGTTATGCATGTAATTCGATTTCATTGAAACAAATTTGAAAATATGACAGAGAAGAATGTAAGTATAAAATGCTCTCGTTAAGTACAAATTAATAATTTACAAATTAATTCAATAATGAAGAAGAGGAAATGAATAGAATAAAAAAAAATTACTAACAAGGACAGCAAACAACAACAAAATATTTGAATGTTATAAAAGCTAAAGAAGAAGTAGAAAAACATATATCCAAATGTAAATTTGATCGAGCCATTGATAAACGTTCGATAAATTTTCTTAGTGTATTTCTTTTGTAGCTTGTGGAGTGTCGTAAAACGTTTTATACACAGAGTAATCTTAGTCTATAGTTTAATTTAAAAATATTTTAAGGCAAAATTTTTGCTTAGCTTTCGTACCGCGTTACCACACGTTATAACGCTAAAGCTTTGTCACTTCGAACTTAACATTTTTCCTTCGATGTATGCGCACACACGCCATACACAAACATACACACACACACGTGCGTGCGCGCACGCACACACATTCGCACATATAAATGATTGTAGAGATAAACATATAGAATATGTTAAAAAGGACGGATGGTAGTGCGATCATCCGCTAAGTATTACGTTGGATAAATAAAAAAATGTATAGCACCGACGTAATGCGTATCCGTATTTCGATATCGTGAGGAAAAGAACAAGAAAAAAGAAATAAAAGTGAAGCATCAAATAATTTACTTGTACACATCGAATATCTATGGAAGACGCTTTGTTTCTCCCGAAACTTTATTCTCGTCACACATCGACACGAAAAATCCATAAATCGAAATTATCAATTTCCCCTCTCTGTCAAGTAAATTATCCTTTTTTCTTTTTTGTAATTTTTACGTCTGCTACACTTTGCACACGTGAATGTACCCACTATGTAATACAAGTATAGTCACCTTACTTATTAACCACCGCACACGTAAGACACGATTCGTTATGATCTCTTTGTTTTGCTCGAGTAACGATCAATCGTAGTAAAATCCTTTCTCCTTCGCCTGTTTGACACAGGGTACCATATTCGAGAGCATGATATATCACAACGGCGCCCGCAATCTTTTTGCAACGGACGGTCCTTTAAGCCTCCCTATCATTATTCGTCATTGAGGGATCATCGTTAGTAGTAGGTTGTGATCGATAACAAGCCGATGAAGCTACTAAAATCCACCGAGCCGATACTCGGGAACATTCTTCTGTTCTTAATAACGACTCGAAAGCGATTTACTAACATTCATCCTCGCGATTACACTTTATCCAATAAATGCTAACGATATGGCTTGTAACATTGAAAACTTTCGACAAGTTGTTAATCCGAGAAGAGATCCTTTTCAAGTGTGTATATATATATATACATACATACATACATACATACATACATACATACATACATACATACATACATACATACATACATACATATATATATATATATATTTATATACACTCCTATTTTCTATGGTTATTTTGTTGTCTCTCGAGTCGCTTTTTATCATTTTTCTTTCCTTCCCTTTTCTTTTATACCTTGTTATATCTCGTACGATGAATAATAATTGAATTGCGATCGTTCGTTTGTGTAGAGGAAACAGCACACTCGAGAGGCAATCAAAGAATCTCGCGAAGAAGTACGACATCTTGCCGAATGAGCGACAATCGATTTTACACTGGTCGTTAGTGAATGCCTAGTAATGATTCAGCAGCGAGGCCAAATAACGATGACGTTAGGAGCGAGAGGTCCGCGTTCTTACCATGGCACCAGGTTTCCCGGCATCCCCGGGCTTTCCAGATTCTCCTCTCAGTCCCATGGGGCCCTATAAAGAAACAAACACCTTCGTTAATAATTCGACTACAATACGATCGTCAGAGCGTGTACGGCGACGATAAATTTTTCAAACGAGCGTGTAAATATGTATGCCGCTTCGCTTTCCCATTTGTGCGTTTTATTCTAGTGATAAATTATTGCATCGTTGTTTGTAAATCGAGTTCGCAAATACGAAAAGTTCTCATCTTTCACAGTCGATATATTATATCGTACGTATTTATTACGAACGTGTGTCGATAATAATGCTGAAATGAAAACTCTGTCCCTACAATTGTACAATCATACATTTATATCTCATTTGTGCTTTCATTCTAATGATAAGTTATCGCATTATCATTTGTAAATCGGAAAGTTCGTAGCATTTTTTATAATATAATCGATATATGCACGCGTTATATTGTACGTGTATTTAGAGTATCTGTGATTTTAGCTAGAATGAAAACCCTGGTATTCTGGTATTGAACGTAGCAATCGAGGAGAATGGCATTAGTCAAGCATCGTTTTTCAATAAGATAACGCAGAGTTTCATGTATTGATGAAGAGCAGGCAGATAGCTAGAACGTACAATGCAACTCCGTTCCATTCACAAACAGACACAACATCCTTCTACTATTATTTACTGTGGTCTTTACGAGACTTTATCTCATGATAAAATAAGAAGCAAAATATTTGGAAGATTACGGAACTTAGAAATTCAAACGATGGAAAGATTTTTGAAAATACTATCTGATGCAAAAAAAAAAAAAAAAAAAAAAAAAAAGAATCGAAAGAAACGATGCATTTTACAAACTCCATGTTCTTTAAATTTCTCCACGTACTTTCCAAGCAACCCACTATCAAGATCGATCTTTATTTCGAGCTGATACCTTTTCTTGATACCTTATTAACGAGAGAATTTTTGCTGGTGGATTCCCATCTTATGCGTTCGATCGACTTTATTCCTGGTGTTTTATCGCGATTTATAACCTACCTAACCTACGAACCTAATCTTGAGAGGAAAATACGTACGGGTAGTCCCATTGGACCAGGATCTCCTTTGGCACCCTTTTCTCCCTGCAACGTAAAAAAGAACGACCAGGTGAAAATAGACCTGTTGTACCTGCCGTAACGATTCGTTTTCTTACCCTCGTTGGTATTATACGTTAAATACGTCTACATCTCAATTATTTTGCAAAAAAAAAAGAACACGTAAAAAATTAAACAATGCCGTTTTTCGTCGTTTCGAGCACATAACAGAATGTATAGCATTGCGTACGTATACTTTAATTTCCTTGTCTCAGAAAATTATCTCAATTCAGATTGATTTCTTTTTTTTATCTTTCTTTTTGTTTGTTTCTAAATGATTATATGGTTACTGACAGGATCGCCTTTGGCACCGTCGTGTCCTCGGTCGCCTTTTATGCCTGGTGGACCTTGAAGCCCAGGAGTACCAGCTGGACCCGGTGGTCCTGGTGGTCCCATTATCTAGCGAAATTAACCGTGTAATTATGCGAGTAGATTTCAAAAGCCGAAAGGTGAGGTGTATTCAATACGTATTAAAGCGCTAGGCACAAATATTTTTCTAACACGATGGGACATTTGGCTAGAATGGTGCTTTTACTCACCACTTCGCCGGCATTCACTTCGAATGTACCATCTCCCTGTAACAAAATACGAAAGGTTATAACGTAAATTATTATTCTCTCCCGGAATGATTTCGAATGGCGATGGATGTGATATCACGAACGAGCCTGAACGAAAATGTACGTACCTGCCTTCGCCTGAGTTTCTTGTATTTCTGTCAGCGGAAGCCCCCATGTCGTGCCATGAAAAGAAAATAGATTTTATCATGAAATTGTTGAATGCGTGTCGTTAAAATGCCGCGCACTATGCCTCGGGTCTTCGATTTCAAAGCAATTGACGCGATGAGTACGATATACTTGTCACACGCGGCGAAATCAAAAACCCAGAATTACTCGCAGTGAAAATCGATGGATATTCAACGACCCATGGCGTTCGAGGAACATGCTATGACATCTACTATGACAAGAATCAATTATATCTCATCTTTGCTATTCAATGGGAATATAATACGAAAAAATCCGATAGAAGAGGGTTTTGATCGTCCATCTGCTGTACAGTGCGAAGGTATTATTATCGAGAGATCGACTCACCGATTCTCCTTTCTCTCCTTTTTCACCTTTCAACCCTGGATAACCCTGTTTACGGAGAATGAACACGCGTTAAACGTTAATTCGTTCAATCGAGTTCGCACTGAATAATTTAACAAATGACAAGTTTGTGAATGATTTACATACCGGTGGACCAGGCAAACCTGGTGGCCCCATAAGTCCTGGAGGTCCGATGTCACCGTAGTCACCTTTTTCACCCTTCGGCCCGGAAATACCCTGTACAAACATTTAATATTGGAGGACGAATGTACATAGGGTAACTGTAAATAAGAGGAACCTGTCTAGAGTTTATAACATTTATAAAATTTTAGGATGTAACTCGTGCGATGGAAAATTCATTCTCGTAATACCGGGAAAGATAGATTTAAAATTGTAGAATTATCGAATTTTCAAAGAAAATAATTTTTAGAAAAGTGTTTTGAGCTAAAAGCGAATTTTTCTCCGTGACACTGGAAAAGATAAATTCGAAATTGTGTAAATATTGAATTTTTAAAGAGAAACTTTTACAGTAACTCGTAGAGAAACATACGTAAATTTTTCGAATTGAAAGCGGATTTTGCTTCGTAATAGCGAAAAAGATAAACTTAAAACTGCAATTACTAAATTTTTAAAGAAAATAATTTATAGAAAAGTGTATACGTAAATTCTTCGAATTGAAAAAGCCAATTTTGTAATTCGTAATATTAAAAAAGATAGATTTGAGGCTATGAAAGAAAAACTTTTGCGATAATTTATAGAAAAACATTCATAAATTTTTTGAATTAAAAACGAATTTTGCTTCGTAATAGAGAAGACAAGTTTAAAACTGTATAATCGTAAATTTCGTAATAATTTACAGAGAAGTTTTTCGAATTAAAGTAAATCTTGTGCGAAACTTTTATGTCACTCAACAATGAAAATCTTGCCAGCAGTTTACATGTCGTAAACGTGTTTATGGTCGTTGTGAGACTTGCATGAATCTATGAAAAAACTTTCACAAATCTGTAAAAGAACTATATCTGTGATGTTGTGTGCTAAACTGCTGCTAAATATATTCTTTTTATGAAACAAATGAAACTTTATTGTCACACTATAATCTAGAAATTGAGATAAATTAATCTTTTTGATTATGTAGCTTCACACGTGTGATTTACTCACTGGCAATCCTGGAGGACCCTGAATGCCAACCTCTCCATCTGTCCCGTTGAGTCCAGGGACACCAGGTAAGCCTTGCTCTCCCTTCGCTCCTGAAATAACGAATTCTTATTAGTACACAGACAAACAACAATTAATATCTACTATCGATCGAATTCGTTCGCATAATCGACTCTCACGGACAAAGAGATCTCTCTTTTCGTACTTGTGAACACACTCACACGCACATACACGCGTGATATTTTATTCGTTTGCATCGAGTAAACTTGCCGAACGAGCAAGTTACTCACAAAATTTAAGAACTCTTTTTGAAACAAGACAGACACTTTAAGAGAAAGGAACGTTGAAAAATTGTCGATCGTACGCGGATGATAAAGCTTTTCCTTGAAGTGGCAAGGGATACTGAAATAGCTTTCGAGAGCGTGGAATAGACTGTCCACATCCACGGATAGTCACAGACGGTCTATGATGTGTACAGGACACGAATAGAAGATCCATCAGATTGGAAGAAATGCCAAAGAAAATGCTTTGTCGCTGGTAGCAGTGTGGGGTAAGGAAAGATATCGTTCATTGTCATCCGTCTTTCTCTTGAATTTCGCAGTGGAATGGCTCTTGGGAATCTACCTGGTGAGCCCGTGTCTCCTTTGGTGCCTTTTTCGCCTCGGTAACCCCGTTCCCCGAGTTCACCCTTTGGACCCGGTAGACCGGGTGGGCCTCTCATCAATGCCACATCGCTCTCACCCTTGAAACCCTATAAGTAACACTGTAAGGTCAGGTCCAACCAGGTCCTCCATCTTTAATTTTTGTTTGAAAATCCCTTTCTTTATTTTTTTTTTCCCTTTACGACGAAGCGTTAATCGGTTTCGTTTTCAGGAAAGGATGGGCGCAGGGAAAGGAGCGTTGGTCTCATCGGAAATCATCTATGATTTCTGTGATCGATCTTGGCACGGATTTCGTACGGTTGCCGCGACATTAATAAGCGGACAATTCGGAATAATTGTGCCAAATGGTTGACAGTTGTGCCAAAATCGCTCGACGTAGGATATATTACGATTATAACACACGAAATCTAGACACGCTAAACGTTTAAACGAGAACACAAATATGTACTACGAGGTATCGCATGCAAAATCGACGACAACGGGAAACGCTTGTTAGTGGGATCAAATTTAGTAGAAATTGGAAGCTATCAGAATTTATCGTCCCTCCTCGTTTCTCTCAGCAGAGTATTTTTCGTGTAATACTCGTGTTGGACGAGCAAACATTCTGAAAAATTTCGATGTACTTGTCAGTGTCTTTGTTACACATCATACGATACAGTACAATTCTTGAAACTGTTTTTAGTGAAGAGAACAAAAATTCAGTCACTTGTCAACGACCCAGTTTGTCTGCGGGAAGTGAATATTAACACTTTCACGGTGGACGTCGCACATGTATACTTGATTTTGCTTGCCCAAAGATATTAATATAAATATAAAGAGAACAATCATATCAAAATATTCACGCTCATACGATTTAAACGATAATTAAAATAATTAAAATAGATTTATACAATTATGTTTCAAACAGAAATTAATATTAACTTTCGCGAGAGTACTCTAAGTATCTTTTTGGTTAAAAAACAAAAGTCTGAAACCGGTCATCATTGACGGTTGTTATAGCGCATTAATAAAAGTGCAATAGTTAAATTAAAGTAGTGCAATTTATAAAATTGTATAACGACAATTCTATACACTTCTATAATGACAATTGTAATAAATAATATTTCCCCGCCGGGAAAGTGTTACAACAAAACTCACTGCTGAGAGAAAATAGAGAAGGAACAAGTGAATTAAAAGAAGATCAAAATTGACAAAAAAAAGAAAGTGTACTTATGTGTATACATATATATATGTGTATGTGTATATGTATAAAAGACTCATGTATCAGTAGTACTCATGAATTAGCTGCATATGACACGATGTAGTTTTAATGACAAATCGATAGTAAAGCTATATTGTTGTTGAGGGGCTTGTTTGATACTTACGCGACAATCGCAGGTTTGCATCGATATCGCCGGTCGATATAGTTGCGAGAGCCTCAAAGCCGGGAGTGGTAGTATTAGTTATTAGTGATTTGAACCGACACACACAGGGGGAAGAAGTAGTGTGATGTTACTTTGCTACATTAAACACAAATTAGTTACACAAGCTACGTACACTACGCCAAAGACTACTGACTAAAGATTTAAAGCGATCAGTCTCTCCTCGCTCTTTCTCTGTCACCTCTTTCTCTCTCTCTCTCTCTCTCTCT
This sequence comes from Melipona quadrifasciata, assembly GCA_001276565.1. NCBI lineage: Eukaryota > Metazoa > Arthropoda > Insecta > Hymenoptera > Apidae > Melipona > Melipona quadrifasciata. The sequence goes on from KQ435897.1 coordinate 129,626, forward strand.
CTCTCTCTCTCTCTCGTCGTTACCCCGTCACCGATCTTTCATTCTTTCGTTCTGACTAGAGTTCCGCAACTGCGCGATTAGCACACAGACGGACGTTTGTTAGCTAAACAAATTGACTTTTTGCAACGTAAGAACTGTTATAAATGGAGGTTGGCACTTTTCTTTCATTTGCAGGCTAGGGCAAATGAAAATCCTCGACTGTTGAGATCACTGACTCAAGTCAGTGTGAAGAAGTTCGGCGCTCGTGGCGAATTCAAACGCTCGAAACAAAAGTGGCTCGATTTAACTGGCCCGAGTATCTTTTCTTTTCAGATTACCGACGAACTTGGCAGAATTTTTCTTTCTCCGAGGTGGAAAATCAACGACATCTTTTCGCGACTCTGTCGTATAAAGAGTATTCGCGTTATCAGTTCCTAGCGTTCTCCGTGTGAGCAACGTCCTCTGTGACGAAGAACGAGGTATTTGTTACTGGTGATAAATTTTTTAAATTCTTTTATATCGGTTTTCTGTATGACAGCTAAACTGTGGATAAATGTTTTTAATTTTAAACTGACCGATATAAGTTTTATTGTATCGTATGAAAGTGATTATTGAACCGAGTTCAACAGCCTGCGACACAGGAATATTTCGATATTCGTTGAAATATAAAAATAAAGGAATTTTCTGTAGCTTTTATTGAATCGCGTTACGAAACGATGGAAACTGCAATTTATAAAACTTTCGAAATATTTGCCTAGTTCTTCCAGCGAAGAGCACGACTATGACAATGACAATGAAAAATCGTTGGCAATTTAGATTGATATAACGTCAATCTTTCTACTTTGTAGAAAAAAAAGAAAATCATACAACGATCCATTTTGAAGCGTGACGGTCGCGTGAGTTTCTGTTTTAAAAAGACGATTTTATGCAGCGAGTGGGAAAGTAATTTTTTTTCTCGAAAATTGTCGAAATTCAAACGCTATCCTCATTTTTCTCATCTGCTAAGTTATCTCGCGAAAATCACGAGCTCAAAGCGGAGGTTTCACACTTTAAAATGACACCAAGTGAACTGTCATACGATTCTTTTTTTTTTTTTTTTTACGAAATTATATCAATTTAAATTTTTCATTGTCGCCGACATAGTTATGCCAGGACACCATTATCTCAGCGACGTGATGATTGAACTCGTCTCAATAGTTAGAAAAATCACAAGCTCTCGCTCGACACGTTGACTGCCACGATGACGTTACTTTTCAAATAAAGTATCAAGAAATTAAAAAAATTGAGGAATCAAGGCCAAAATAGGACAAATTTTACGCGCTAAAGAAGACTAAATGTTGATAACAACGTGATATACATTTCAAACTGCAGTCATTCCTAAAGGAAAGTACATGAAACTATAAAAGTGGTGGTCAGCGTGTTAAAAGAATTTTAAAAGAGCAAAAGATTTTCATCGCGAAACAGCGACACGAGGAAAACGCTGAATTAATAGCGCGAATACCCTGTATAGGAATCTCGATTGCCTCGCGTTTGGCAGGATGTCCGCGAGTGTAAACGAGAGAATACAACCGCGAACCGGGGTGATTTAATTAACGATTCAAATCGCGGACGGCGATTCGCGCCGCGAAACAACGACGAACATTGCTTCCTTCGATTCCACTTTGCTCGATCGTTGTTGTTCGGGGCACCCGATCACTTTGATAAAATGTGCGGTTATACTTACGGTTAAAACCTTAAAATAAAAAAGTGGGTTAAAAACACAGGGACATGTGAAGTCGAGTAAGAACTTTTCTAAGCCGTAGTTAGGGATTGTTTAGTGCGCAGGTGTGTAAATTTCGTCATATCCATCAGATTGGAGAATTTAGTTTTCGTCCTTTCGACTTCGGGGAAGACACCCTTGACGCAACCGCGCGTCTTCTTCAGCGGCTCCAAAAATAAAAAAAAAAAAAAAAAAAAAAAAAAAAAAAAATAAGAAAAATTGATATCGAAGAATGGCTTGACACATTATATCTCGCGTACGTGTTATTTGCTGCCACCAACGTTTCTCCTTCTTTTTTTTTTCTTTTCGGTCAACTGGACAGTCACCAGTTCAATCAACTTTGCGTCGACGACGTCGGGAAAATGCCCTTGCTGCATTAAGACAAAGCCACGTAGTCTGTTCTTTCAAAAATTCATTCTCTGCCTCCTCTTTTGAAAACCAAATTTCTGGAAGAATTCGCATACTTTCAAAGTAGAATTGAATTTGAGAAAGGAGACGTATCGTTGAATTGAAATGTTCTTATCCAACTGATAGAGGCAAACTTTCGTCAAATTTCGCAAGACGACTTCGCACGTTTACCCTCGCGTTTCCGCGAGTTTGTCTTAAATGCAAGAAGACCGTTGCCCATCCGTCATCGTCGGAAACGACGAAGTGCAATTTAACGGCTACTTTGTCTCGCTCTTATTAAATGAAAAAAAAGAGGCAGGTGATCGTATTGTGCCGTGCGTGTTACGTGCTCGCATGCCTGCGTGATAAGATCGTGCAACGTGCTTTCTCGTGATTTCCCATGCAGGTGTCGCGAAAGCGTGAATAAACCGTCACGTCATTCCAGAACTGGGGTGACACAGTGGTGGGATACGTTAAGTAAGCTCCGGTTCTCGAGCCGTTTTACGTTGATTTCATCAAACAAAGCGACACGAGACGAACATTTTGATAAGGATGTCACTGCCGAGATTCGCGTGGCGCGCGTGTTTCTCCGAGATAAAGACTGAGAAGATTAGGAAAAGAAGTCCACCGATCGGTGAATACCAAACGGCTGAAAATTCCAAAATTGATCTCGACTATACGAGTCAACGTGAAACGTTCGGCCGGGAATGTCATGCGTCCGCTTGCCCGTAAAAAGCAAAAATATGCTCTGGTCGTGCATCACATATCATAGAGGGATTTCAAATTTAGAAAGAATCTCCGGGAGAGGTAGAGGTTGAACGTTGGAATGTTTGAAGGGGTGGAACAAGGGGATGTAAGTGGACGTACGAGGTTATATATAAGCCGGGAGGACGTTCTTTTCCAGAGCATCGAGACGGGAGGGAAAATGTTGGTCAATTTGACGATCAGGTCGTTAAGGAGGGAATGGTTTTTGTACGGTCGATTTGGTCAGTGGTCGTTCGCCGGAGGACCTCGCTGAAGCTTACCCTCTTCCCTTGCTTTCCCCGGGCACCCTTCTCTCCCGGCAGACCGGGTGGTCCCGTCGGACCCAGCTCCCCCTTCTCGCCCTGGGGCCCTGTGTGCGTGTACATCACGTGCATAAAATAAAACATGACATTCGTTTCTTTCGCACACGCACTCTCGTTCTCGCGCAAAGATCATGCATAGACGCGATCCCCCCCCAAAAAAAACGATCTTTCCGAACGAGAATCTTTTAATTTCTCTAAAATTAGATTAGTTTGATCCTAGTAATTTTACTTTTTTTTTTTTTTGCACTTATTTTACAACTAGTGTGAAAAATTATTTTTAAAAGCGTGTTAACGATTAGAGAAACTTAATTGATTAATTAACAGTAGCCACGCGTTCAGAAAGGAAAAATCTTCACGAATCGTTAGAATTCCTACGTTTAAAGCTATTTTTTTTTCTTTTTTAAACATTACTATTTTTTTACGCTTTGCAATTTCACGGCTTCTCTTTTGTGGATATTTTATGATTCACATTTTATAGCTTTCCTTTTGTAGGTATCGACCACTACTACAAATTGAGCGCAGTCTCGTCTGAAAAGCGCCTGTCCCATCATTCAAAATAAAGCCGATAATCGGCGTTGAAAAAGAGAAAACAAAAATGTTTTAAAAGTTAAAGAAAATATAGAACGTGAGAGGTATTGTTCATGTAAAATAAAACGCGGGAGAATTTACACTACTTGGACATACTCAGAGTAAGCTGAATTAACCCTCGTTTACCCTTCATTTCCACAACTTCGTTTGTCCCCCTTGGTGTCAAATTGATACAATGTTAAAAAAATTAATATCCATAATGAGAAAATTAATTTGCAAATTCGTTTATCGACGATATAAATAGACTAAATTTCTATACTTCACCGCGTGCGAAAAATTCACACAAATATTCTACTCGTGTATATTTCTATACATCTAATTTCCTTTAATTTTGCATAACGTTACGATCATTTGTTTTAAACTTGTTACAGTCGTATTCCAAAACAATAAATAGCTTGAAACTATAACCGTGGTGTAATATAACAATAATTAGAAGGGAATCCACTACTCGTCAAGGGATTTGAAACTGAATATTATTTGCAACTCTGATAACATACTTTGTTATTAAAACTATTGAAATGTTACGTATGTTGGGAACTGTATATTACGTGCTATATGTAATATGAAATGCTTGTACAATATGAGAAAAATATGTTAAACTGATACACACAAGGGACGAATGAGGGACAAATCAATATGTATACTCTCGCTCAAAAATTTGAGCTTGCGCCCTTCTCGGACGAAGCAAATCTTTTTTCAATAATTTTCTAAAAAGTACGAGTTACAATTGTCCTTTCCAAATCTAGTCGATCCTAATTTCATTACATAAAAACGCAATATCAACGTCTTGAGTGAAATATTTATATTTACTTTCTTTTTGAAACTCCAACTAGATTTTTCAGCAGCGCGCCGTGCTTGTTAGAATGAAAAATTATATTTTCGTTGAATATTGTAGCATATGTATATGCGTAACGATGTATTTGTTATTTCAGAAGCAGGTTGACGAGATTAAGCAAATTTTTCGAACGAGCTGCCTTTCTGAATCAAAGAATTTTACGTGTAATGAATATTGAAAAGTGAGTACTTAGAATACGATATTGATACCGGTGTATCCTCTTGCAATGCTGAATTAGTGATAAGTCTCCGACGTGATCAATTTACTAGCTTTTTACCGTGGAAGTTCCTTTATCCAGATAAGCGAACGTTAAGGATTGTATTAATACTGCAACTACCGCCTATCAAGATATAAAAACTGTATCTGAAGAAATTAGATTGCGACAAGTGGAAAAAAAATTTAAAAATCCAAGTCCAAATTTTCAAAAATGCAACGCTGCCTTTATTCTTTATTTAATAAAATGAAATATTTCATATCACGAAATAATAAAAGTAAAATCAATTATTACATTATATTATGTGTGTGTATTATATATATATAAAATTATATCATTGAAATAAATTTGCTCTCGTTTCACGAAATTTTCACAAATTTTAAAAATAGAAAAGCAAATTTATCTTACTGATAAATTTTGTCACAATTCATCTATTTATTTCATTTACCTATCTGTTCTGGAAAATTACAAATTGTTCACTTTGGCTTCACTCGGTTCCAGTGTTCAATTGCCGTAATAAAAAGTTATAAATTGATCACTTTGTTGGTTTTAGTAACTGATCGATCAAAGATAAAAATTATCCGCCTCGGTCTTAAGCAATTGTTTATTCTACGCTGGTACTGTTGTTCTTGTTCGCCGAAGAATAACGGAGAATACGTCTGTAATTCATTATTGCTTATTATGCTACTCAAATCCGTTAATCCTGTTACAAACGAAGACGCGTACCATGAACGGAGATAGATATTTCAATGTATGCGCCGATTAAAGTAACAGTTACATCTCTAAAGGCACGAACTGTATCATATTCCGATTGACATCTACCGGAGACACTTCTTAGCGCGAATCGATTTGAGCAGACGGAGATTAAAGCAGCAAAATCTGCTTGCGCGCGTAAACATTCGTACGAAATGCGCTTCTTCGTTAACGTCACTTTTATCGCTTATCTCATACAGAGCCGGTCTAACGTTACACCAAAACGTGATAAAATGCTATTACAGTAACAGCCACCGTGGCATTCTCGATGAAACTGCGTTTATATATTAATCTCTCCTACGCTCTGGCAGATTTCCTTGCGTCAAATGTTAAATTTGTTACTAAATATTTATTCCTATCGCCGATATTAGCAATTGCAAATGTCTGACTGCGTCTTATCGAGGACGATAATTGTTTAATAACTAATATTGCCTACAAGTTTGATAGAATTAGCGGTAGAGAGATGGACTAGTTTCCAGCCGCTATTGAATTGTTTGCGAACGGAATAATATGTATCGTGTTCCACTGCGAGATAGTTTATAAATTACGTACCGTGTATCGTTAATTTTGTTCTGAGATATTTAACTCGCAATATTCTAGAAAATGTCACAGCATCGTAACGATTTCAGCATACGATTTTAAAAAGTACACACGTTAGTTTCTGGCATATCGCAGGAAAATATCACAGCGAGTGTAAGTATTTTTTATTATCCGATATACAGGGTGCATTATACAATGGAAACTGCAACTGACATTAAAAGAAAAATTCTCCCACGAGAAATGCTCTGTTCCGAAGGTGACATTTTAACAAATGCACAAACTTCTTTCCGGAGAAGGAAGAGAAAAAACACCACTGAAATTCAAAATTTCTTTGTTTCTCTAAAAAAAAATACTGCGTGCGTATGCTCTTTTGATTAAAACACCGCTTACGGCCATAGCCTATATAACGTCGTGCAGCTGCTTTAGCTATCCTACGCTCGACTATGTCATTTCGTCCAGCTATCTCAAACGTAAGATCCATTTCTCAGCCGAGGGTCCACAAAGGAAACATTCATACAAATACGAATGTCGCAGTTAATCACTTTTATCTTCGCGATGAAGTATCCCATAAAAGAAATTAAAACTTTTTGCTAACTCGCGAGGGCTGTGATATTCGCGTTGCATTTAAAATATAGAGCATATGTTTCCGCGAGTTCGTCGTTCGTAAATTTCTTCTCATTTTACGAAATTTCGTTCGCCCTGTATATATGCCATAGGATAGAGATTCGAGTATTCGTGTTACGTCGTTTTTAATATATCATGTATGCGTGCGGCTATCAGTCTTGAGAGAACTTAAATTATACCGTGTATATACTTACCAGGTGGTCCTGGTGGACCGGGGGGTCCTTCGAATACTCCAGTTGGAAATGGTTCCCCATTCAAAGACGTTGTTATACCTCGGTCGCCTCTCTCGCCCTTCTCACCCTGTGAAAAATAATGTTTCTTCAATCAATGGACGTTTCTTACTACATGAGATTTACGATTGTGATAGGGCATCGATTTCTACTCGATGAAAAATTGCCGGGAAAAGAGTCAGTTCAATTGGTCTCGTTTTAAAGTGTGAAGCTCCTACGTTAGTTTTTTTTTTTTTTTCAAAGATGCTACTGCATCGTGCAGCAAGCGGGAAAGGAAGGATGCTTTTGTTCTCGATGACTCTGACAGTTCAAGTGCCTCTGAGGAACGTTAAAAATTTATTTTCGTGACTACGTCATCTCGTGATCTTGAAGATCGAAGTCTCCTCTTAAAACTCGTACGATTTTATCTCGCCATTTTATCGAACTTTGAATGAAACGTTCAAGGATTTCTTGAATTTTTTTTTTGTCGTTTAACTTCAAAGTTTAATAAAATGACGAAAAAAAAAAGAAGAAAAATCGTGTATGTACACAGTGAGTATATTTGATAATGACGTATGAGAAAATTCTATAAGCTCCGCCGACTAAAATTGAGGTTCAAATAAAGAGGTTGGAGACACGCGGATTTTCAAAACGCTTCCGATCGTCCGCCATTGTAAAATGAAACTTGTAGGATCGCAACCAATTAGGTCAATAAGAGGAATCAAAGGGGAGCATCCTAGCTAAAGATACCACGAGAGGCCACAGAGGGTTAGTGCATCCTCTTCTTCTCCTATTTATTTGCTTTCTCCTCTATTGTGGGCATTGGAAGCTTCGCATTTGCTCCATGCAGCTATACACGCAACGATGCTCGTAGCCAAAGGACTAGCAAGTTTAAAATTTTTAGAAAACGTGATATCGATTGCTGCACCATTATTCGAAGGATCATTCGAAGGATCGTTATCGACGATTCGTTCGCGTAATTTTGAACAATATTTCGAGCGTTCTTGGAGGCACGTGTCTATATTCGTGGTGTACAGAATCGCAAACACAAAGTACAGACATGTGAAAGTTTTTCCTATTATAAATATAATCATTTAAGTTGAGGATGCATTCCAATGCTCTTGATAATTCTATCTTTTTTATAAATCTAGCCGCTTGATGTCAATGATAAAAAATAAAACATCAGATTTGTAAATTCTTCTACTGACGATAAATAAAAATAAATTTCTGTTTAATCATATATATATATATACATATATATATATGTAAGATTTATATTAATCCTATTCTCACGTACAGTGATATACAATAATATAATTTTTTCTAAGAAAAATGTGTCAAATTAATAAAAAGTGAATGAGGGCTAAACTGTTTTACTTGAATATATGAATTATAATCAGTCTCCGATTAATTTTTTCTTTCTTTTTATAATTCCTTCGTTGAATGCTTCTGATTCAGTGTAATTAATTGTATTTCCTTTAGACTAGAATGGTACGTGTACGTGTACATATATGGCGTGTTATAGTATGTAAATCGATAGGATGTTCCCTTTCGAGGCTTCTTGGGATGTCTGTACAACGGACATTTCTGTTTCTAACAAGTGGATTCCATCTAGTAGGAATCGTACTCGACTGTAAAAATCGTTATATCCCATTAGTTCTGACAAACTACAATTGTACGCAACTACAGTTATATTTCCCGTCTCAGAGAAACGTCATCTTGTAACTCGCACATTTGAAAAGGTTCACGTTTCAGTGACAACTCCGTGTTACGAAATTAACGTGCCGAGCTGAAACGAAACTGAATCTCTCGGCCGTATCTGAGAGTGTGCTCGCATAGGAAATGGTCGAGGTCCTGGGAGAGTGACCCCGAGTGCCGGTATCAGTGTTACCTTAGGACCTTGAAGTCCCGGCGTACCAGGCGGGCCAATTGGCCCGATGGGTCCTGGCGCTCCCTTTTCACCCGCTGGCCCGACGTCACCTGGCGCTCCTTGCCTGCCTTCGTGCCCGGGAAGACCTTCGGCTCCCGGAGGACCGGGTGGCCCCGGTGATCCAGGCTCGCCTGGCTCTCCCTGTTACGTTCCAAGAGTGTTACGTCGTTACCGCTTTCTTCCGGCGAGAGCCCTCGAGAAGAGTGTCTCTCGGTTTGTCGTCGGTTTGTGCTACAGACGGAGAGGGGACGGGAAAGGAGCATCGGAGAAAAATGTCTGGTGGTGAATATACAAAGAGGCAGACAGAAGAAGAGAGAGAGAGAGAGAGAGAGGAGAAGATGGCGATAGTAAAAAAAGACAAACAGGAGGAACAGGATCGTGGACAGAGAGAGAGAGAGAGAGAGAGAGAGAAAGAAAGAGAGAGAAAAAGCGCGTGGAGAAAACTGTGCGTGTATTATACCGTGTACTTTTAATTTATTTTCATTTTTTTCGAATTATGCTCGGAAGTTGCAAGATATAAAGTATCCTGGAGATACGAATGTGATTGTGTAGATTACCCCCGTGGCTTGTGACAACCGAGTCAATAAAGGTATTTCAGGTGTACGTAGAATGGCACAGAGTCAATAATGGGAGATTGCATTTGTAGCGGGGATTCGCTTTGAAATTTCCAAATGGAGATTGAGAGTTGCTGATACGATATTGTAACGTTCTAAATTCTTACGTCTGTGCAGAGTATTGAAACGATGGATTAACTAATGCCGATGTACGCGAATAATAAAATCGTACAAAGAGCCAAGTATCAATTCACGCTGAAAATTTCGACAGTGAGGTACAAAGGTATTGTCGAAACTTTGGTTAACACAGTTTAACGTACGTAGATTTATAAGCATCGAAAAGATTATCAACTGCTTGGAACTTTGTATTTATTAACTCTTTGAACTTGTATGTCACATGATGATAAATTTATACAAATTGTTATTTGATAATAGTAATAAATAAATAAATAAAAACGCTGAATTTTACCCAAAATAAATACAATATTGAAAACAATATGGAATTCAAAGGCTCAGAAGCTAATTAACACAAGTGTTTCCTCACTAAAAACTGCATCCTTTAGTATCAAAATCATCAGTCGGAATAGTTTAGTTATTATTCCCAATAATCATGTTACAGTGATCATATAACAATGATTAAACTAAAAATTTGGTGAAAAACGGGTATCTTCACAGTACAAATTGTTTTTAATCAAAAAGTAACTTACATTATTGCGAGCTCTTTGTACAATATCACGTACTCTGTCTCCTATTCATGTGAACAGAGAATAGTAGGTATTTGAATCGGGATTTTTCATTTTTGAATTATAATACATACGGACATGTGCGATTTTAAATCGTGAACGCAAACGGGTTAATGCGATTATTATGACGTAACGCGAACGTAGGAAATGGGATTTGAAGTTCGGAAAGAAAGGTGCTGTTTGCCTTGCAAATAGACTCGTCTTGAACATTTCGAAAGTAAATATTAAACGGCGAGGCATTACCGGTATAAGGTAAAGCGACAAATTAAGCATTCATAATCCAATATTTCTGTTTATAAGCTCCTTAGAGCACACTTTGCAAGGGGGAAATACCTTTATGACGTAAGGAGCAGTATCTTAAGTAGTATCTAAGATAAAGTAGGTACTTATCCAAAGTTATTGAAACTTTCACCGCGCGCTAAACGTCTCAGAGACAAACGCCATCACATGTCAGACGGACATAACAGTTGAAATTTTTTTAAAAATTTTTAATTTCCTCTGTTCCGTTGACAACGTTAAGCCAAAGACAACGATTTATACGGTCGTTCTAAAATCATCGTGTACGTATGTATCCCACGCATAGTTTTGGATTTTCAGAGCGTCATGCACAAGTCAGATAATCATCAAACGACAATGGATGCAAGTAAACTTCGATGTATGAAAATTCGAGAGAAGTTCCTTTCTTTCCATTTGGTACATCGAATGTATCTACGTAAGCGCTAGACGATTCTTTTAAACTCGTGTCGTAAACGAACACACTATAAAAAAAAGTAAAGCAAAGAAGCTAATACAATCTATTTTTATAATTCTAATTATGTGCACAAGCAGCGTATATATATTTTTTTTTTTTTTCTATTTAGTATATAACGTCTAAGATTTTCAAGATTCGTCTTACATCTGACGCGTAACACGAATCTTACATTTTTAATTTGTTGTCACTTTAGATTTTGGTAAATATGCATTTCATTGACGTTTCCGAATTTTACCTATTTTGATAGGTAAAGAAAATCAGCCAGCGAGAAGGTTGAAGAGGTAATGTATCTTTATTACTTGTCACTTAAAGAAAAGTATGATGTGATCTTGTAACATTGGGACAAAGCGCCAGTTTTCGGCTAGAACAGCTCAGCGATTAGAACAGTAAAAAGCGAATGACCCGGAATAATAAGCGAAAGTGTTAAAAGTTCTTTAATCCATTCGCAAACATCTATCTTCAGTTTGTATGTAAATATAGCTTTCACCCCGTAAAATCTACTCTACTTTGATCCTTTATTCTAAACTGGGACAGCGTTTTGTCGCAGCTTCCGCGTTTGGGCTTTCAACTGTCCAAGAGGTGACATATACGTGTAAACCGAAGAAATATTTTTTACGTCAACACAAGAACACGTTACAAGAACACGTCGCATTTTTTCAGTCTGAGAAAGTGACAAGAGTATATTTTTTTAAAATATTGGTATCGAAATGGACAACGTTCGGAGAAACCAATGAAACTGCACGTTCCAATTGTTGCCTGTTTAGTCGTTCGTCATTCCAATTGTATCGTTCACGATTTACATCATTCCACAGGTGAGCGAGTCCGGATACTTTTCAGCGCTGGTGTATCTACGTACGCACAAGTACACAGACGCATTCATACGTATATCATCTATGCAAATGACTCGGCACATTCATCTAACGAAATACACGGAGTACACGTTGTACGTACTACTGTCTTCAAAAACTTACGGTCCTAATGAAGTTTGTAAAACAGGAAAGAACAACATGCAGTACACGCACGTGCGCGCGTTGTTGAGTTTGCGTGACGTATTGGAGGTAAAAATGGCATGCAGAGAGAACAGGACCGTGTTTTCCTTCCGTGTAATTCAATTCAATTCTTCGCTGCGAGATTTCATTTTTCCGTACGTGTATACAGAGTGTCTCAAACTTAAATGGCTTAACGCGCCGGTAAAGAAAAGGGAGAAAAAAAATGTTACGAGATGTGAATAAAATATTGTATGCATGGAACGTGTAAGTAATTATGATGCATTTTTGATCGTACGCTAACGATTTCGTTACATGTCGCGAATTATAACGGTATAATGAAAAATGATTGCTCGAGTATTTTTTCAGTTTTCACGTTGAAAATTATTAATTCTATGCTCAGATGTCGGCAAACAATAACAGTTAATAACATCACGAGCTTTTTCTGGGAATTTTACTGAATTTCAATGAAACTACGTTCTTTAATTCTTTACTGGTGAAGTTACTTTTGTTGAATAAACATTCTTTTTTTTTTTTTTTTTAGTAAACGAGTTTCGAAGTAAAAACCAAGAGAAAAACGCTGTTACTTGTTTATAATTCTATAACGAAGTATTTTATATAACATTTTTTCTTCTTTTTTTTTTGCAGTTTGATCGAGTTCTCGCAGTGTGGCCGTTTAAGTTTGGGACATCGTGTATAATAGGGTACATTTATCGTAATACAATCGCTCGTTGAGAGGCACTGGATTTTACATGAAAAAATGAATCGAAAATACGCGAGCAAATGTTTCAATTTTACTTTCTAGAGAATTGAAATTTAGAAAATTCTCAGGTACGCACACACGCACATATATAATTACTATTATATTCATTACCGTGTATAAATAATTGGACGCTCAATTAAAAAACTTGGTATTTTTGTTTGATGTTTTTCCACTATAAATTTTCTGCATTCTGCATTTATTTTTAACAAATAGCTGATGCTTCGTGAAATCTGTATAAATCTTTTCAACGTGATTAGAAACACATATTTCAATCGCTCGAGAATCTCAACAACGAACAACTAGAACTACCAAAGTAATTAGTCAAAGTGATCAATTTATAATTTTTGTAGATGTAAAACAGTGCAATTTTTAGAGATTTTGATGACTTTTCGTAAACTGCACAAATGAAAGCAAGGAGCTGTTATAAAGTTCCTCCATTTTTTGTTTTCATCCTAATCCGAGGGAAATTTTATGATTTAATCGTCGATAATTCTAATACTAGTAACTCTATATAGGTATTATTTTCAATGTAGGTATTTGTCATTACCCATAATATTTTATCGATAATATAAGTGTTAAAATTAAATTAAATCAGTTGAATTGTATTTTACGCTGCAATAATTTCAAAGTGTCAAAATATTTATGCACGGTAGTGCACACGATATATGAAAAGTAAGGAGCAAATTTTTAAACTTCACACTTTTTAAAACGACTTTTTCCTACGTTAAAGTTATCCTCGATCGTATCAGTCATTTTATGGTACCCTATACGTACATACATGTATGCGTTGTAAACTTTCGTGCACATTTTATTTGGCTCACCTCTGAGAATCGTTCTAATTTATGAAAGAGTCCAGCTAGGCAACGACAAGACTCGTCTTAAAATTTCTCAAATTCAAACGAGCCAAATTGTTCAACTGCCGTTCGACATTTATACGACGTAGAGTCGCGTTAATATTTCTCATTTCGTTAATTTTTCCGTGATTATGGATTTAATGCATTTCCATTGCCAATTCTGGCCTGCGTCGCTCGCAATTTTCAACCGCTTGCTCCAAACAAATTTTCCAATTAAAAAGCAAGCCGGTAACAGGTCAACTCCACTTGTAACGATATTGAAGGTACATTTATATAGCTACGGTACGTTTATATCAAACTTTTGGAATGCTCAGCAGAGATACATATGCATACAACATAACTTCCTACTACAGTGCACAGACGCAACGATCTCAAGGAGTTAAACAGAGTAAAATAAAAATTTGCCAACCGTGTTGTGTCGTAACTGTTCTCAGCAGCAAGACGTCGAAAATATCGCGATGTCGGAGGCAGTTCAACATTTGTTTCGCTACTTTGGTTCAACGATTCCCTTAAAATGCGCACGCATCTATTACGAAACTTGCAGACGATCCAACTTTCGATGAAAGTTCGTCAACGGATTTACTTTTTTGCACATTTACTTACTCTCGTTTGCAATCCGGCTAGAAAAATGACTCTAGATTACAAATTTCTCTTAGCAAATGTACACGAGTGAAAGAGAGTGTTTCCGTACACGGCCCTGAGGAAGAAGGTACAAAAGAATGAAACGATACTCGGTACGTAAGTTGTAAAATAAGAAGGTGCAAGGTAAACTGTATGTCTTTGTACGACGAACGGTCATAAAGGAAAAATTTAACACGGTCCCCGGTCCCGTTTTCAAAGGCAGTTACTGCTCTCGACAACTTCCTTTATGCACGTTATTACTCGATTCGCCAAGTAAACGACGTTTCCACATAAAGAAAACAAGAACGGAAAGAAAGAAAGAGAGAAAAAAAAAAAAGAAAAGAACTCCGTTCCGAGCGAACTTACGTTCTTTGCTCTTCGTTTCGACGTTCCTTGAATTCCGTAGACATCTCTTCGCCGTTTATTTAAAACATCTCTTTTCCATTGTTTCGAAAAAAATACAGCAATTGCGCGACGTACTCGCGAGAGAGGCAACGTGGACTTTCGGAACTTCTCGCGCGAAGCAATCGTGCGAAATCGAATGCCTGGAGAATCGATTGTCAAGAATCAAGATGGGACAAGGAGCAGGAGGGGCGGGGGAGGGGCTCCCAAAGAGCAGGCGCACTTACTTTCAGTTGTATGATGGTCTGCGCTGAGATATTATGCCCTTGCTCCTGAAGTCCCTAGAAGTAGGTCAACACTACGGGTAAAAACCAAATCGCTACCAGACGAAAAAACATAGGGCTAACAGTGGGCGGCTAAGGGGGTGGGGCGGGGTGGTGGTTGCGGTTTTGGCGGGAGAACCTAAAATGGATATCATTTGGGATCTCTCGTTTTTTCTCATTGCTCTTCCGTATCCAAGGCATGCCCAGAGATATACCTAAATACTGTAACTTAAAGTATAAATACCATTACCATAACCAAAAACCAAAGACGACAAAATGCGACGAGCGGGCTTTCAAGTGGAAGGGCAAACGGCTCGATTTTAAAGCACCGCGGAGAGGTGAAACACGATTTCAAGAGTTACGCGTCGGGAGGGAAAAGTTGTTCTCGCTGTATCTCGTAGCTTTAGACACGGGATAATTTTCTGGTATTAACGCACGTTTGCTACCACTGGTGGTCGCCACTGATACATATTATAAATATTATTATGTAATATTATAAATACGATAATATGACAATTGCATCGATTGTATAATAATATATGATATATTACAAAATGATCAATAAGATAAATATCATCGACAAATCAGACGAAATGAATAACTAGATGAAAGAATGGTGAAATGTAATTTTTTTTTGAAATTGTAACGTGTGATAATAACAACGTTTTTGTATATAATACACACGATAATTACGAGATTCGGCAAACTTTGCACACGCAACGTCAATAATTTCAAGTATTTTCTTCCTGTTCTTCTCGACTGGACATCTCGTCCTGCGCGTCGAGCAAGAGGAAAATTGTTACGTTCGAAGCGGGTGACTTTTCCTTCCCTTTGTACGTGCGCTGTTATCACCGAGACGGTGATTCAGAGGAAAGGAAACAGACGCGAAACGAGCCGCTTTCCTTCCAAGTAAAAGTGTCGCCGCACTTGAAACCAACGAGTGAACGCTACACCGAAAGCACCGCACGAGGCAACGACTAGAAACAGGATTGCGTCTAGGAGGGAGGAGAGAAAACTCGAGGGAGATAGATTCCAAACGTGAGGGGGGGGGGGGGGGGGGGGGGGGTGGACGAAGTACGAGGTCTGATAAGAAGGTGGTGGCGGTGGTTCGCGGATGCGGTGGAGAGTGACTCGAGGAGGCGAACGGTGGAGGGGAACAAAGAGAGGAACAGAGAGCAGAAGAAGAGACAGAAGAGGTTACGAGAAGCGGGAGTAGCGACGACGAGAAGAGATTTCTGAACCGCAACACGAGGCCGTGTTGCCTTCCGAAGAGGCCGGTTACCTTCAGAGCGACGATTTCCGCATAGCCAAGCGTCCCGCCGCGGAGCGTCGTCACCGACCTCTTTAACCCTAATCCCTGTGCATTGACCCGTAGGCGGAAAGATGGTTTATATTGTTAATCTGTATCATCGAAGATCGATACGTTGACGAGAAACGAACAAAAGAGAAGAAAGAAACAAAAAAAAAAGAAAAAAAAAATACAGAAAGAGTATGTCATACATGTCATCGTACTTCGCGCCACGGGGCCATCGAGAGTCCTCTTTAACGATCTTCTTCCTTTTTTTTTTAGTTTCATTGACAGATCGAGTACTACATTTCGATTATGTTTCCCTCGTTCTCGCACCGGATCACGCGGATATGGTCCAATAATCCGGC
>KQ435897.1:151872-163708 GCA_001276565.1 Melipona quadrifasciata
TTCCTCCCGTTCGCGTTTCACGAATCAAACGGATTATTTGTTCTGCCGAAATTTCCAGTTTAAAGCCCCGTTTTCGACATATTTCGTCGAGCAACGACGTTCCCGCGCGCGCGCGCGCGCGCGCGTTCGTCGTGCTTCATTTTATTTACATTCCGCTGCGACGAGAATGTAAATTCGCTCCGCGGCTGAACTTGCGATCAACTGACTTATCAATTAACGGCGAATTTTCAATAATTCTGTCCGTACTTTCGAGAACAATTCGCACCTGGCGCAAATTGGATTCGGATTAGAAGGTGTATCCTGCACTTTGCAGGGTACAACGCCCTCCCGTATCGCACGCGGCAGAATTTCGGCCGGGGGTAATTTATTCGTCCGCGCGCACATATTCGCGTCGAACCGCCAAACGATAAACAGTACGATTTAATCCGCAATTATATCTGCTCCGTGTGTAATTAACACATAGTGCGTTACTTCTACCACCAATTATTGGCTATTAATCGTCCCTTGGTTTAACCGTCGCGTTAGCAACTCTGCTATCTTCTCTTTCCACGTGTGCGGCCTATTATCCCGGCAACTATAAATTCATGATTTATTCAAAGGAACGTCACGTAACGTTCGCGTTATCGCACACTGTAATTTTCATCGTGGCGAGGAAAAACAATACACGTGGATATACATATATATATGCACTATTATACCCGTTACACAAAGTGTAGTACAAACATCACGCGTGTAATTCGTACGAAACGTATCGCGTTGTGTGATTCAAACGAAAAAGAACGATATTCAAATTTTTGCGTCACGCGTGTAGGATGTCTCGCGTGATTGTACCATTATCGTCGCTATACCGCAGCATTATAGAGAAATGTTACAATATTTCGTGGCTAGACGCGAAAAGAATTTGTCCTTTTAACTTTGATTTTTCTTTTTTTTTCTTTCTTTTGCATCGATCGATGTGTTCCATGAGAGAAAAAGCTACGAACTGTAATTAAACGAATGTCGAAGAGTTGTGGTTTACAAGATATTTGTTTCATTTTGTACAAAATATCGCACGAAAGACGAGGAAATGCGTGCAACAGCTTGTTTCGTGCAAAAAGAGATTAAAATATCCGTTCTGAGCTCGTCATTTTCCAAAATTTTTCATAAAATTCGCGCAATTCAGTCACGCAGTAATGCGTTTTAAAAAGTACGATTCCATTGGAAGAATCGAGATTGATCTTTACAAGTCATTCGTGCCTCCACCTAACTAACCTCGAGACCATTAATCTTTCACTGTAACATTTCTCTATAAAAATTTGAACAAAGAAGAAAAAAAAACGGGTTCAAAAATTATCGCACGTTAAAAAATTATAAAAGATAAGTCATACGGTAAAAATAACGACAATAACGAACAAGTAAAAAAAACACTGAAAAATTTACCAATTACATCAAGTATGTTAAGTATGAAATAAACATTGAAAACAAATCGAGTTCAAAGGTAGGGCATTCTATGAGCGTATTACGTACGCAGGTTTTAAATTTTATAAAGAAAAAAAAAAAAGAAAGAAAGAAAAATCCATCTATCGCAAAAATTATAGTAAAACAGATAATGGCTGTGCGTGCACTTACCGGCTCACCTTTTGGTCCATCTAACCCAATAGGTCCCTGAAAGAACACGCTAGTAAGTATTGAATAGTTGACTCGAAGGGGCAGGCGGAGAAAGATGAAAAATTAAAAGGCTGCGGGCAGCCTTTGAAAAATAAAATCATTCCTTGCGATATACAACGTACGTATGCGAGCGTACGACAGATAGAGGCGTCATCGAGTGTTGTAGAACATCGAAATGCTTTCAGATACGACGTTTATTTTACGACGGCTGAGAATGTAATATTAGGAACAGTAAACGAACTTATACGGAAGTAGCGGACGTAACTCTACGGGGATGTCTCGGGCCTCCTTAAATGTCAAAACTTGGGAACTAACGGAAGGGGTCTTTTAGAAATTGGCGGAAGAAGAGACAAAAAAGTTTCTCCATTTATTCGCGTTAGCGTCCACTTTGTCATCCGTGTTACATCGTTTTTATCAACATTTGGCGAGATGAATATGCTTCAAATACTATTTAATATCTCATTTAATATCTGTTAAATAACGCGGTGCTTGAAATAAGATTTAAGATTTCAACAGGCAAGAGATACTCTCATTTTAATAATCTTACAGAAGACAAAATACTTTAATCTTAGCTTAAAGCGTCAGCTCATCCCATAAGTACGAGTAATGCGATTTCTTCGATTCACTCTTTTTTACGTAAAGCTTGCGATTTCCATAGAATAGGTATTGTATATAGGTATAGAAATTAAGATGAGAACAAGTTGTAAATAAACGGCGGTAAAAAATATTCTCGACAATGTCGAATGTTCCTTTTTTTTTTAAAAGTACTTACAGATCTGATATTTCTTCACTTAACAAATGCGCGTTATCCGTTTTATTTTTGCACACAGGAAAATCGTCCGACCAGTTCAATCACGATTTTGAATGGGAATGATCGTTTTCAGCAGTAGTAATTAAAAGAAAGGAAACCAATTAAAATAGCCTTTGAACGAAATATGATTTTCAAATAATCGTTTCAATGCCTAAAAAAAGCAGAGAGTCAAATAAAGTACTTTATTTTCAAAGTAATTTACGCGCACACTTTATAAAATGAATGGGATCATTTGCTATTTACTATTTAAAATAGTGTTTTAGCCAGCTCTGTTCGAAATGCTGGCCTCTTGCGGCAATGCAAATATTACATGGAACATTGATCATTCTGGTTCAGCTAGATATTGCTCCGCTGGTGTTTGACGTACGATTTGACCTCTCACAGGACTGCTCGTTTCAACTGATTGGCATCCAACAAACTTAATGAACGAAAGTGAGAAAATGAGAATTTCGTTACTCAAATCCTCGCGACTTTTTGCTCGAAATTCTGTTTAAACGTAGTTTCTCCCTTTGTTTGTCTCGAAGTTTTGACATTTAAATTCGAGACACCGTGTGTAAATAAATATGTATAGAATAATTCCACGATCTTCGTTCAGCCGAGACGCAACAAGTCACGTTGCATTTGTCCCCCTGTCATCCCGTTCGTCATCCCATCGACCTGTTACTCGAAAAATCGCACGTTCGTTTATATTTTTTTTAGTTTGCTTCAAACAAAACTACTGCCATTTTTTTCGCCCCCCCCCCCCCCCCCCCCCCCTAATTTTTTTGCGAAACGTCATATTTGAAAGCAAATGTCGAACTCCGATCTCACGATCGGTAAATACAAGTATAGGCATAAATCTGATACTGTGGAGAAAAATGTAAACAAAGAAAATAAAAAAAAAAAAAAATAAAGGGCGTTGCTTAAAAATTCAGGAAAAAAAGCGCAAATTGAACAAACACGGAAAAACAAGAAGAAAACATGAGAGAGAGAAATAGGAACAAAAAGACCACGTGAAACACGTTAATACAAAGTATGATTTAGTTAGTGTTACGTGCATACGTGAGAGACGATCAATGGAGTATGTAAAAGATGACACAAAAAAGAGAGAGAGAGAGAGAGAGAGAGAGAGAAAGATAGAGAAAGAGAGAGAAAAGGAGAAAGAAAAGAGGAAGCAGACAGACAAAGTGACGTAAGAATGGAAAGAAAATAAAAAATAATATACCGGAAAACCGTTCTTGCCCGGCGTCCCGGCCACACCCTGTAAGAAGGGGTATAAAAAATTAAAAACTCGTTTACAGAGGACCAAGGGTTAAAAGTGCTCTCGCGTTCATGCAAAAAAGCAAATTTATCCCGCTGACCAATCGTGTCCGCGGTTTACTGTTTAAGGGCCGTTACTACACCGATAATTATTCCAACCAATTAGATATCCTCGTGGCAGCCAACCACCACACGAGTATGTACTTCAGTTATCAAAACTTTGGCCGATCGGCTGGTCAACTTCTGGTGAACACGCTTGCCGTGCCGGTGTCTCGTGCGACGATCAATAAATTCATTCGCATGACGAAACACGTCACTCGCCAAGTGAATTTCGTTCAAACTGATTTTCTGTCTGTTGTTCGAACCGAATCGTCGTTGCTTTCGTCTCCGAAACGCGGGTCAGTTACATACACTTTCTCATTCTCGTGGATTCTCGGATCTTGAACTAATCTTTCTTGATCATTTCAATTCGTGGCAATATTATTTATATTGTATTATTTTTATCATACATGAGCAAATTGTGAATAAATAAAAACATAAAAATAGAAGATATATATATATATATATAAAACTGCACGACTTGTACCCCGGTACGATTCGTCTCACTGAAAGGCCCAGGAGTAACTGTTCCGACTAGAAAACAAAGACGACCTTTCTGCCATAACATTTTATCGATACGCAAACATTTGAATCGATACAAAACAAATTACAGGCGAGATCGCTCGGTACAAGACAACGCCACTCCTACTCGAGGTCTAGCCCACGCCCCCTCGCGAATCACGTGACCCAAATCAACCAATCGCGAATTTTCGTTGCATTGCCGTTGCGATTTTCTGAGTTACCTCCACTAAAATCACTTTCAGTGATGGTATGTAAATAAAATAACGTATCAAGAGTATTATAGTATAATATAATATTATTAATATTTTCGTTTATTGATATTTATATTAAAAAAACGTAAAATATAAAGAGAAACATCGACAATCTTGAAATCTCGTACAAAAATGGCGTCAAGTTCCGTAACACGATCGCGTAAATGCATTCTAGTTGCCAGCTGGGTGTTTGTTCAAACTGTAAAGGTTCACCGGAGGCTGCACGCCTCGACGAAAATAACATTTGAAATTGACCGAAAGAAGGATCGGCCGAAAAACGATATTCAACGGTGCTCAAAGCGTTAATACAATTAACGAGCCGAGTATCGCGTTCCTTCGTAACAGGTGTGCGCGTATACCCGGTCGAAAATACTTGCGTACATACCGTGTGTGCTGGCAGTTACCAATTCGGGTAGACCACGAGTGGTGTATCGTTAGCAAACTACATCATGCTTCTCCGCTACACTCTGACAACACGCACACTCCACGTGCGAGCGCTACCACGGGTGCACTACGAGGAGATAAGGAGTACAAAAAAAAAAAAAAAAAAAAAAAAGAAAAGAAGGGAGAGGGGTTGAAGCAAAGCGGAGGAACGAATCTACTCACCTGCGGACCTGGTTCCCCGGGGTCACCCTTTTTCCCCTTTTTCCCCCTTTTTCCAGGAGGACCTGGCTCACCGGGAGGACCTGTAACAGGAACAAACAATAAATCGATACCACGGTGACGGGCTTGGGCGACAAAAAAGCAGGGACAGGAGGGTGGAAATGAGTTTTCGGCGCTGCGAGCGAAACGTGAACCCCCCGTGAATGGTCCAACTACGATAACGATGGGGTCACGCAATAATCGAGGCAGGGAGGAGAGGGCAGAGTGTCAGAGATCATAACTACAATATTACAATCAGAATGGAAGAAAGTCACAGGACGACGATTGTTCCTTCAACTAAAAATGTTTTCGACTGCAAATAACGATTGCAAGTTTGTTGATAATAATTGTCGGATTATCAACGTGGGAAATTGATCTCTGGTTTTCTCTTTCTTCGTTATTTAATTTCCGCGAGACTTACTGCCAAAAAGTGCAGATCTACGATTTTTTTTCAACGCGATCTAGTGCAAAATAATTTTATACTTTTACGAACCATCGAAGTAAATTTCTCTTATCGATAACTATTATGTCATAAGCAAACCGAAATAAAAGTCCCGTCGTCGACAATGATTAACGAATGAAATTTTCGGTCATTCATTTGTTCTTGGAAAAATTTTCCTCAGATCAGCATCGTCGTTTTTTCTCGTAAAAATTTTTCTAGCGACTTGTGCCACGTTGGCCGTCTCTCTTTTAGATTTCGAGCTCGAAACAAAGTTACTCTCCCGCTCGAGGTACCGCGTTAAGGATATTTTCTCGTAATTCTCGTCAACACAGTTCTACGTGCAACGAGAGCAATCGATTCCCCGAGGATACGCGAGCAATTTCGGCGCGTTTTAGACGCATGCCGTGAGTGATAAGGCTTCCCGCGACCGCGTTTCCGTGTAAAGCGTTCCGCAATGCGTGCGATCTCAGTGTCGCTGAGAAATTGTATCCATTGTTCGCCTTGGGTTTCCATCGTGCTTCCAAATATATAGTACGGAAATCGTTTTCATCTCGTTGCTTCTTTCCCGGCTCGCCACTTTGTTACTTACATAAGAATGTATCTTTCCGCAAGAAAGAAAACTTATATTCTCTATGATCTGTAATAAGTAGCGAATTTCTATGCATTTCTATGCGTTGTGAAAGTGGTCAAAATTACGTTATTTATTTCCTATTTTGTGTCGAATGCATTTAAATTACATCGGCTGATTAAACGTCGTCGAACGAAACACGGTTCTTAATAATTGTTAATTTAATAATGGCCTAAGTTACACTAAACAAATTTGCCATTTTCGAAGAAATTACCTTTTGTAATAACGACGTTGGTCTGCTGTGTTATGTAGCGTCGCGAGATAATGCTCAAGAAATAGCATCGTCATGTTTGAAATGGCGGACCTTATTTTTATTGACGGGATGGAAAAGTATGGATAAATTAATTAAATTCGAAGCTCGTTGTCTCGTTGAAAGTGATAATCGTTTTAGTTTATTTATGCGTCGAAAATAAATGATTGCATCGGAGAATGACAATTACCGCATCCACGGTAAAGTCCTCGTCTCAACTCCATAGAGCATTTATGTCTGATGAGAACAGAAGATCAAGATCAAGAGCAATTCACTCATGTGAAATATTACCTCAAACTTAACATTTCCTCGCTGAAAATTCCACAAATATAAAACACATTAACACGTGACAATCGCGAATACTTTTGTGACCCCCTTTTGATTTCCCCCCCCATTGGCTGCAACAAAATCATTCCACCTCGGGTGCACGTGTTCGATTTTAGCGAAATTCATACACACAGATCCTCGTATATAGAAGTTTAAAAATATCCATCATCCCAGGGATTCCGTGTCCATTTGCATTGTAAGTACACCGTGTTTCAAATACTTTCCTATTTTGAGTGTACGTGCCGCGAAGAAAATGAAACGCGACGCGGAGGGAGGCGTTGGCTGATGGAACGAAAACAAAAATGGGAGAACAGAGCGGAGGTCGGAATGAACGATATTAGCCGGGCGTGAACGAACTTTTCGCAAAGTTTTTTACAATTCGGGACACGAATATAAATCACCGGGCCAGCTGACGAGGGAGCTAGAGATGAAATAAGAAACGTGCTAACAAGGAAAGTTCGAGGATCGATATCGGTTATATTGAGGGAACTTGAGAACAATTCTCCCGCGAGCCGTGGAAAAAAGAGGAAGAAGGGAGAGCGTTGCCGAACATTTTCCGCGAGCGGTGAAATTTCGTCACGATTCGGATATAAATAATTCGATTTCGAGGGAAAAGCGTCGATTCGAGCCGGCTTTGCAAATTGCGTGGAAATCGATGGGCCTTGCGGGGGTTCAATAGTTGTCACGACGAATCCTTAATGTCTGTTAATCATTATTCTGTAATAGCGAGTTGGACGCGAAGAATTTTCGGTCATGAATAAGTTACACTAACTTAATTACTGTAGGTTATATTGCCTTTGTATTTTTGTATTTTTCAAATCTTTTCCTCTAGCGTTGTCTTGTATTTTTACTTTGTATTTCTCAATTATACTTGGAACTTTAGTAGTATGCAAGTACAGTAAGGACAATTGAATTTGATCTTCACTTACACGTGTATTATCCAAAGTCTGTGAGACTTTCAAAGTCTACAGTCCAAGTAGTTTCCACGTTTCGTCTTCTAAAAGGAGGACAAGAAAAGAAGAAGAAAAGAAGGAAAAAGAGGGGAAACGATACGTCGGCGCGCTGAGCACATCCGGCCATCATAGGATTATCATCGACGCGGAGAGGGCAATGAAGACATCTGTCTGATGCTCCCTGCTATTACGAGTATGGCGAGGCAGCGGGTAAAACACGGGGAGCACAAAAGCGCAAGGTGTCAGGGACTTTGAACGAGGGAATGTGAAAAGGTGCAACAAGAACAAAAGAACGAAGTGAACTACTTCCGACACAGATGACACGCTGCGAGAATCGAGGCAGATCGATTCGGTGTGCTGGAACACGTGAACCAAACTAACTGACGAAAAAACTGTACGACTCGTACCCCAGTACGATTCGTCTCACCGAAGGGCCCAGAAGCAACTGAAGGCTCGACTAAGAAACGAAGACGACCTATTTGCCATAAAATTTTATCGATACGCAAACGTTTGAATCGATAGAAAACAAATTACAGGCGCGCGATTCGCTCAGTACCAGACAACGCCCCTCGCGAATCACGTGACCCAAATCGACCAATCGCTAATTTTCGTTGCACCAGCGTTTCCTGGGTTACCTCCACTAAAATCACTTTCAGTGACAATATGTAGAGTACGACTGGCAAAGTCAGTCGTCGTACTTGCTGCAAGTTGTGAATTTCAATTCAGAGAAATTCAGAGAAAGAGAGAACAGGCTTTTCGTGGCACGGTTCCCTTGTCTTTCTTAAAGTGTCCGCGTCGCCATTCTTAATCACTTTCAGCGATAATAATAAACAGAGCAAAGTATATAAGGTCAACTATTTTTCTTTCTTCTCCGTCCTACGTGTTCCACTCCTCGACTTATGTACCTACGTGCCTCGTCTCTCGACGTACGTACATAGCCAGGAAAGTTTTCTTCTTAGAGTTCTCGTCAGACCGCAAATGACGAGCACGGAACCACAGAGGGTAAATTCCGGCGAGTAACGAGGAAAGTTGTACGAAAAAGAAGGGGACAGTCAAGGGGAACAACCTTGATCGCTCCTCCACTTTACGTGTATACACGTACGTACGTGTATTAGCGGTACTTCGAGCTTCTCGCGATTTTTGCGACTATCTACCGGGGGGTTGGAACATAACGCCTCGCGAAAAAGTCGACTCTTTGTCGTCGTGAAGGACGACAAAGTCTATTAGGGGATGCTGGAAGGGAACCACGTACACGTGGGAGTTGGAGGAACGAGGCTGTTGTAGTCTAGACAGGACGAAAATACTCGCGTCGGTTTCGGAGGTGTGTGCACAACGAAACCGCGCTTTACAACCTCGGTTTTTCCCGGCTGGAGCGGTCGTTCCCGCAGGAACTCGGCCGAGACCCCTCGGTGAAAGTATATCGGCGCGAGTAAGAACGAGATTAACGCGACGCTTTGGCAACGTTCCGAGGGCAAGGGACTGGTACCGAGGCCGAGCGCGCGCAGTCGCTCCGCCAAACTTAACGACACTTCGTTTTCGTTTACAGAATAGCTTCAGGCGGTCGGAAAATGAGCGACCGATACAAAGAGAGGAGCCGTTTACGGCCAGGTATCCAGCCATCCTTGTGGGAAACGAACTCGGCCGTTTCGTTCGGTCGTTGTTACTTACCTTCCGGGAAATTAGCCCTGTTCCTTTATCGCTCGTCTCGTGAACTCGCGGATTACTCTGTTTCTTTGTGCCAGCGTGGCCACTGCTTTTGTGCTCGAGACTTCAGACTCGCCTCACGTTGTCCAGTAAGGAACGATCGCTTCATTTGCTCTCAATTGAGATAATTATTCGATTCTCGTACAAATGAGAGAGAAATACGTTTCTCTTGTCATTTATTTGTTGTTGTTTTTTCTTTTTAGCAAGGAACCTAGTAACAATAATAATAACTCTATTTGCTTTCAATTACGTCTCGAAGGAGATCTGGTATCTGTCGACCATTTTTCTTGTATTTCTTTCCGCATTGTACGTTATTTTTCCATTCCAGAAAACAATAAACTTGGAGAGTTTCGAATCGCGAAGGAGGTACAAAAACATGAGGAAGAAGCGCTTCTTCGAGTAAAAATCCCCACGTTTCGTACATATCTCTGTTTGGTACGTTACCTTCGCTTCAATATCGCGTCAAAAGGCTTCTTCAGAATTGAAAAGTTTTGCATGTTTCAGCTTTTAATTGGCATTGTTCCCACTTCAAGCACACTTTTGCCGCGCTGAAACTTTCTCGAACCGAAGAGAGGAGAAAGATTGCGAGCGTTTGTAAGTTCATTCGTAGGGATACTGTCGCGATAGACTGCCGTGTATTTATTTGTCCCGCCACGACGAAGGAAACGGCGGAACGATCGTGCTTCAAAATCGTCGTTCTTCGTCGTTCTCGCTTGTCACATCGTCAACTGAACGCGAGTCGTCTAATTGCATTTTTACGCGGTGGCGTCTGTCGAAATTGCCTCGTTGAATTACCCAACACGTAACAAGAGTGATTTTCCAACGTTTTCACATTTTTATTGACGTCGAAATTGCCCGGTTAAAATATACATTGCTCTATAAATTACGAAATTGCAATTTATTTCTTTTAATTATTGTCGATCATTTCGAACGGCGATAATAAATTCTCGACGAGCGTGCAACATTTATTGCATATTTGCAAAATAACCGAGTAATTAATTACTAAATCGATCGAACTCGTAAAACGGCTAAATGATTAATGACTAAACTCTTCGATATTTTAGGGGATTTGCGCGGGGGAATATCTAAATATCGTTATCAATTCATAAGGAAAAGAAAAGAAGAAAGAAGAGAAAAATGCAGATGTGAATATTTAGAAGCAAACAGATTCCTTTTTTTTTTTTAAATTATGTTTAATTTCAGAAGCTCGTTGGAACGAAATTTTATTCAACGCTCGATTGAACGGACTCTGATCGATCGGATCCACTTGTCCGAACGCAAGTTTCTATCACGCGAAACTTTTACACGAGTAAGGGTAATTGGTGCACAGGCGTTTTTTAATTAGCTCCTCCGCGTTTCGTCATTTTTATAGCGTGAAATTAGACAGTCATGCACGAGTATCATTATTTCGATTTATCGTCAATTTGACCTGGTTAATTGAAATGTCGATGTTGCAACGAGTACGATCGCGCTGTTTGAACTACTCGTTTCCCGGCAAACAGCAATTTTCGATAATTGTGTCACCCGTTATTTCATCGTTCGAATCCTCTCGAGACACATATTGCATTTGAAGTGAAATTCCATTTTAACAAATTACGTAGAACTTTTTCCAAGGAAAATGTTTTCTAAGCATCTAATTATTAACGACGATTAGAATTGAAAGGCAGTTAACGCGAGCCAGAGTGAGAATTTAATCTTCGATCGCAATTAATCGCGATCATTCTTTTCAATTTCAAGGAGCAAGCGTTGCCTGTTGAAACTGCAGAATTAATTCGGGGCACATAATTCGTCATGTAACTTTCATTTGTCAACGAAATTGAATATTTATTCGATTTCCTTTTGGATCGAGCCCTCTGTACGACTCGTATACAACATCACGAGTCAAGGGGGTTGAAAGATATTTCGTTGCCGGAATTCACGACTGAAGAATCAAAGTTGGAAAGATTATTGGAAAAACCTAAATTGAGTTAACGACGAAACTGTACCCCCAAACGCTGTCAAAGAGTTCTCTCTCGACAACGAGCGCAGCTGTGTACACTTTACCCACTCTACCCTGTGCGCGAACGAAAACACGACGGAACTGAGAATCACTGCGGAGCCGATAGTCCGCGAGAGAGGTAAAGTACGAGAGCAAACGGAGGGTAAGACGTGGCAAAGGAAAGCGGAGCAGGAGGCAAGGTAGAAGCTGGGGACCTCACATGTTGCGGCCGCGGGGGCCAGTACGGTTATACGGGCCAGGCCCAGCTCCGATTCCCGCCCCGGTAGTTTCCCATGATTGCGATACGTAATCGGTATACTCTCCCTGACGTATCCTCTATGCC
>KQ435897.1:163745-175043 GCA_001276565.1 Melipona quadrifasciata
TTTCAATTTCCATTCCCTCGTGCACGCATGTTTACCGCTACTCTCTCTCTCTGTTTGAATCACGCTTGTTCTATGACGCAAGTACACCTCGCAAAGGAACCGACATCGAACGAAGGTACGGAAGGTAGATTATAGATCGTCAGGTCAAAGTTGACTTTGAGGAATCAGAAATTATCAACGTTTTTTTCATTTCTTTGACAAATTCCTGGTAAATTTCGACTAAAAATGCACGTTTCACAACTTTGGCAATCCGTCAGTTATACCAGCTGTAAAGATCAAGTATATTCCAGCAGGGCTCGATTTTTTTAAATTCTCGAAAGTCTCGTGACTCGAAACTCTCGGAGTTTTCGGAGCGTCGATTTCACCTTTGTGAAAAATTTTTATTACAAAAGTCAAACGAAAACGTAACGCACGAAAATATTAATCCTTCGACTTCTCTAGATAATGCGCGATACATTTTAAAATTATTCGACAACTGTTCCGGTGAAAATCTTTTGGTTTCGATCGTTGTTGATAATTTCTGTTTCCATTTTGTAATCTAAATTCTCCACGCGAGCGCCAGGTTGTCCGGTTCTGATGTAACTTTTCGGAAACTTGTGCTAGTTGATTAAAAAAAGGTAGAAGCGGAAAGAGGAAACAAAGTCGAGAGTTCTAAAGTTAACGCAAAGAAGGAAAGAGTTATAATGGAACGAATATTTAAGTGTTCAAATAAATTAAAAAATTAAGACTCTGCACTTACGGACAAGATCAACTCGGAAAATCGGAAATTATATTATTATAGCGCAATCACGCGTTCTAAATCTAAAATCGTTCGCGGAAAAATCGAAAAATCAAGATTCCTTTGACGTTTTGGTATTTTTTCAATGAAAAAACTCAGAAAATCGGGCCTCTTCAGGTGCAACGCTGATGCAACGAAAATTAGCGATTGGTTGATTTGGGTCACGTGATTCGCGAGGGGGCGTGGCGTAGACCTCGAGTAGGCGTTGTCCGGTAGATCTACTGAGCGATCGCGCCTGTAATTTGTTTTGCATCGATTCAAATGTTTGCGTATCAAAATTTTATGGCAAAAAAGTCGTCTTCGTTTCTTAGTCAGAACAGTTACTTCTGGTCCTTTCAGTGAGATCGTACTGGGGTACAAGTCGTGCGGATTTTTCGTTTCATTTATTACAATTAAATTAAGAATGTCGATTATTTTTCTCGATTATTTCCTTTATTCATTGATCAACGATCGCGATCGTTGATCATTAATCAGATTACGTTTCTGATTGAAATTTATCATCCAAAGGGGTGGAGAGATTAACTGTTTAACGAGACTTCGAACGAGAAAAGAAAATACCAAAACCGAGTTTCAGTCTCGAATTTCGTGGATGTGTTTGCGACGGATGGGGTTTAAGATAAACGAGTTTCAACTTGGCTAATTTGACTTCGCTGTTAAAATTAACCCCGAAGTCGAATGTCAGCGTGCTAAAGCTGCGTTTGATAAATGGGGAGCGTGTCTAATCGCGACTGACGTTTCGTCGTAGACGCACGTTACAAGTCGAGGTTGACAGAGTCAAGTTAGAAATTAATCGTCGATTGGATAAACTGTGACTTCTACCTCGCGACGAAACGAAAATTTCAAGATTCAAAGTCAAGGCAGAGATTGAAGTATCAATCGTTCTCCCGCAAATGTATGCCATTCGATCGAGACGTTGACTCTCCGAAGATACACGTTGCCTTTAAGTTTCTCTGTGATTTTAATCGTTCCACGGAATCTCGTCTGTCGAAGGAGACGAAAAGTTTCGGGAAAGACCAATAAGATCAATACCTTAAATCCCCCTTTTCCTTCTGACCTATTAAAGCGTAATCGACTTCAATCCTTCTCGCAACCCTTTCAAGTTCCAAGTTCTTTCCTAGTCCAGTGTAGAGACCACTCTGGGCTAAGTACATGTCTTTTCACTTCCGGCGTACGTGGTTCCGATCGATCGTGTATCGAATTGTTTTTAGCGACACGCTGGAAACCTTGGACGAAACGTTATAAATGAGAATGAAATTTGGCGAGGTTTATTCAAACGTGTCGGTGTCGATATTTGAGACACGTAGCTATTTTATTTCATCGCGCGCAGGTGAAGTGTCTAAGAAAGCACGACACCTATTTGTTATGCACCGCTTCGGGACTAACAACTTTCCAGGCCTCGCGAGAGAAAGTTTGATTAGGAATTTCAGAGATACAGAGGCCCCCAAACGTGCATCAGCATGATTATATCCTCCTTGTGTGTAGTTATTAACTTAATTATACTTGGAAATGTTCGCGCGGAGCTTCTTTAATATCGGGGGTTTAATCTTCCGGCAAACGCCGCCGCATTCAAGAGATGCTTATTAAAAATCTATCAAGTTACGTAAAAAGTTGTACACGCGCTTTGCATATTAACGCAGATATAGGTGGAGTAGACAGAAGTTACGAAACTTTCACTCGCGAAAGAGCGCACGAGGTGAGATATTTTGCTCGAAGATTGATCTTTAACTTTTTACATCGTGTTTCAAAGTTTAATTTGATTTTGTATTTTACGTTTACTCGTATTATTCGTCTGAGTAAAAGGCTACAGATGTGCTACAACACTTTTTATATTTTATATATTATCACTGAAAGTGATTTTAGCGGGGGTAAGCCAGAAAGTCGGGCCTCTTCAGGTGCAACGCTGATGCAACGAAAATTAGCGATTGGTCGATTTGGGTCACGTGATTCGCGAGGGGGCGTGGGCTAGACCTCGAGTAGGAGTGGCGTTGTCTGTGCTGTAATTTGTTTTCTATCGATTGCAAATGTTTCCGTATCGATAACATTTTATGGCAAAAAAGTCGTGCAGTTTTTTTTTTAAATATATGTATCTTTGCATTTCCCAGAAATTGTCAAAATTCGCAGTCTACTTGTCATCTGTGTTTTCCCGACTGTTGACATTTGAATTCTACGATTCAAACGCTTCGTGTGTTTTGTATGTTATGTGGTTGTTATATTTTCATTCCGATGTTTGTTTCAATGATGTGAAATTCAGCAGAATTCTCTTTTCATGTTGAGAAAAAGAACTGGTCGCCAAGCTCGCGTCTACAAACGGGTCTCTAAACGTTTTCTTTGTTGAAACTCATCGAGATTGCGTTGCGTTCGAGTTGTTCATTGCTCAACTGTATTTTTATATCCTCGAGCTTAAAGTAAGTTTAGAAACAATACCAAGTAGCGACAATATAAACGTAAACGTATTGGAAACAGGAGAACAGTTTCTATGTGAAACGGCTGGCGTCGTTCAATCTCGCCAGCAGTTTCTCCGTAATTGGAAGAAAAATTCCGTGTCGAAATAAAACAATGTAAAACAACGCGATGGAATGCGAAATGGTGTTGAGTGATGTAACGTAATATGAAAATATAGTTTTTTCGTACGTTTAATTTCCATGTCATTTCTGTGCGTTTTTTTTTAAATAGCAAGTAATTACGTTCCATCACTCCTAAATGCATTTGAACGCATAAAAATAATTCTGCCCGGTCTCTGTGTGTGTGTGTTTTTTTTTAAATAAAATTATATCAATTTTGAAATGTACTTGGACGCATGAAAGGAACGAATATTTCAACTGCGAGCGCAGAATGTTTTCCTCCATCTAACATTTTGCTACTCGGAGTTCTCCATCTGAACAGAAAATACCATATGCAACAAACAAAAATTATACAAAGATCTGTGCTTTGGTTGTTAAACAGACACTCTAATATCGTTGTGTAAAATAAACTTCTTAGACAAGGTGTCCCTACTTATTTTGCGGCATAACTTTGCAAGTAGAGTCTACGAGTGAAAATCAAAAAAATATACTTGAGAATTCTTCGTTAAGAACCTATGACGAAAATTCGAAATGTCAGCACAATAAGTTTTCGTTAATGAGAAAACGGATGGGGTCGAGAAGATCCAATTCTTTAGGTCACCAGACTTCACTATGCGCAATCTAACACATACATACATACATACATATATATATTGTCTATTTTTCTCAGATTGTAAATAATATAAAGTAAAGTCAAACAGAAAGAAAAAGGAGAAGGAAAGGAATATTTTATCACTCGAATTCACACCTGATGCCTGCTGCGTCAAGGCCCAGATTTCGACCTGATTCGTTCTTTCCTCGAAGCTACACACCTTTACATAACGCCTGACAAAAAAAAAAAAGAAGAAAAAAAGAAAAAAAGTTGCAGACAACCGCACCTTCGCGCTCAATATCACCTGCTGCTACCGCTTCTCTGGCACGGACGTCCGCCGCATAATATGTCCATTAAGCGGTTTATCGGGGGAAGATATACAAGAACACACCGGGAACCCAGGCGACTACTCGGTTTCTGACGTTCCACGGGACGAGTTTTAATACGCGTGCGTGTGTGGTCCGCGATTCGATTTCCAGCAGGGCCGTGGTTGCGGCGGGTCGGCTTTATCGAGGCAGGATGGATCGCCAGTAGCGTAGGCAATTCACTCGTGCGACGCGCCGCGTCACGGTAAGAGGGAATCAACGAATTCCCGGAGGACCAGTCTTTGCGCGACGATAATATCGCCGGTCGAATGTATCATCCTGATAACGGCGTACCGGCAATTACAGACAAATAACGCCCGTAGCCCGGTCCCTGGCCCGGCCACTGCATAATTGCCAATACCGTCGAGGCGACCGAGTTGCGTTTCGTTTGTCTCGGACCTCGCCGGCAATGGCGCGTTTAGACCAGCGTGTTGGCCCAAAGTGGGCGATATCGCCCCCCCTGGCGGGCGTTGGAACGATTCAAGGAGAGAGGGGGAAGGGGTGACGGCAGCCTCGGGCGCAATTGGGGGCGTTGGATGTAAATAGGGGGACGAGGGTGAGAGAATTTTGAAAAACTGTACGTACAAGGTACACATATGGTACATCTGTGATTTCATCGAGTACCGACGCGGAAGAATCTTTAAAAATTGCATCGGGAGAACTGATGGAAACTCGATGGACGAGCGAGGAATTGAAATTTCAAACGGAAGACGGCCACAGTTTTGCTTGAAAATACCCTACGCTTTTATATACGTATGCAATGCAAAAACGTTTTCAACTGCATTTTCTTCGTAGTATTTAGTTTTGGAACGTGGCGACGAAATCTGTGCAGATGAAAATATGTCATTCGTGACATTTTGCTTTAATATCGTCCTTCGTTATCGTGATTTAATGCTAAAGTATCGCTACGGTCGATTTCGATAAATCTTGTCTTGTAAGTTTAAGCTTTAACGTGCCTCGTTCGCGACATTATAACGACAATGCAAATTTGCTCGCTGCTGTTTTTCACTTAATTTTCGTTCGTAGACGTCTAGCGTAAAAACGATAATCGAGCTATATCCGCGAGCCAATGCAAACGAACACGTCGTGATGTTATTTTTAAAATTAAGCATTCTTCGACGCTCGATGAATAGCTTGCCGGGCACGAGCGAACGGATCCCACGTTTCGAATTGAATTTTATTGAAGTGGAAGACGAACAAGCATTCGTTCGTTTGGTTTAAACGCTGGCGCAATACGAGCGCACAGTGGTTCATTCAAGTCTTCCAACGCCGCAACGCTATAGAAAGAGTACATCTACGTGTACATTGTACGAATTGCATTCAACATTTGTAAATTTCATTAATTTCATTAATGTACGCTCTCGTGGTTAAAAATTTAAAGTTGCGGGGTAATCAAAAATTTGCACAATGACCGTCAAGTACAGATGTTGAGAAAATCTTGCTGAACATCGGAGCATAATGACACAATGGTGTGATGATAAATACTAAATATCAATTTAGTGTGTAAATTATTATTTAGTAATAAATAAGTAAGTTACTCGTACTTTTTTAGAATCAAATTTTATTGCAATGCTGGTTAAATAGTTTGAAATATTTTCTATAATGTGCTTTATAATTATTCGAATACTTTCGTCAGCTGCTATGTTATTTAATAAATAGTAATAATTATAATTACTTGTAACATACGAAACCTTCGAATGACGAGTGATTTTTTATGTTACGATGAAAAATGAGAGTTAATTCTTACGTCGCAACAATGTATGTACAGATAAATAAATAAACGATGGCATTTGCTATTTTCTAGTAGTGGAAATAGTTTTTCTTTTAAGTTACGTTGTCGCAATTTATCATTCTTTCACTTTATTTTATTTAAGCTGTTCTTAATTTGTTAAAAAGTATCACGCGAAAATCGAATTTTCGCAGCATTAAAAAATTCATCTGTTGACTAAACTGCTCACACGGTTTTATTAAGTTTTGTGCCTATCTCGTAACCCTCGAGGCATCTTTCCAGCATTTTCTTCCTCTCAATCATTTAATTTCAATGCTGTAAATTTCTATCTTACAATCAAATATAAATACACCTTGACACAACATTCCGTGACCTAAGATCGACCAAGATTAATAATTTCTCAACTTCACTTTGACACACTGTACGAGATTCCTGACTCATCGTTAACAAGCGTATAATATCCAAATATCCAGAAGCAACGAATAAAATCGTTCGCGGAATAAATAATGTGAAGTTATAATTCGAGAATTCGTTTTTCGTTACCAGTGGGGGAATCAATACCGCAGGATGCTAAGCAACTTCAACACCTGTCCTTTTGTCTGGTTTTAAAGCCTGCATAATCTGCAGTTCGTATGTAGGCGCAGAGGTGAACGCAGCTATGAATAAACATTGTCAGACAGACAAGACTGCAACGAATTATTTATTTGATCTTTATGCGCTTCGAGGAGAACAGAGAACAACTATTGGAAGCAAAATGAAAAACGTCGGTAGCGCGACAACGATTTCCTCGACTAGAGTGTATTTCGTTACGAAAGAAAAAAAGAGGATTGAATCAACCATAACGACGTTAGATGAGATCTAGGCTTGTAACAGAAGGAACTATTAAAAAAATATGTGCCACTTTCCTCGACTGCCTGTTTCGCGGAGTTGACCGATTCGCACGAAACTTTCGTACTCTCTGGTTCGGTTTTTAATTGTTAATTGGGATGAAAGTAGAAGATGTTCGTCGTTAGTCGGACGATCGGAGGCCACGGAGGCCGTAGGCCAGACGCGATAATTCAGAATCATCGTGTAATAAAGTTTCAAGGTGAAATTCGAGATACCGGCGCGCGGTATTTCCGATTAATTCACGTAGAACGAACACTGCGAGCCGTAACTTATAATCCAGGGGGGGGGGGGACTTAGAATCCAGGGCCCGCTGGTCCGATTCTAAGCCTCGGCTTGATTCGCTCGGCGGGAGGTCTCCAGGAGCATAGCGGGACCGCACGCGGCGAAGGGAAACGAGACACAATAAGGAGCCACCGCGCAGCTACGTGCACACAGTCTCCTTTCTTCCCCTCTTCTTCCTTGTCCCGCCCCCTTTTTCCACGATCGCGTCTTCCTTGCGTTTGCTGCGTCTCCCTCGAGTCGATAAGTCTCTCTCCCTGCCCGTACAACTCTCCACTAGCTACGTAGAAACGGTAATTGCACGTATCGAAGAATTGTATCGAAGACTTCCTCTCTGTCGTTGATCGATCTATCGATCGAGTGTTATTATCCTCGACCGGAAGCGGGGAAGCCCGCGATATTGTTGATTCACGGCGGAGTGAGCTTTTTAGGGGAAGCTCGGTACCGTTATTCTCATCGTTAGACTGCGGAGGTAAATTCCTCCTCCCAATCTCGTTTTCTCGATGTTCAGTGTTTTTCGACGAAATGTAAATAAAGGGAGATGCGTGTTGTCCATCCGAAACAAAACGAAAAAAGAACATGGCGAGACAACCAAAATTGGGAGAAGCTAAGCTTGAAATTTATCGATTTTCGTAAGTTCGATTTTTATGTATTTGCAGCGAATTTTGCACAATAATTATGATACAAGAAGATTATATGGCAAAAGTAAAAGTGGTTGCTGAAAAAATTTGAATTTGTATAAAAATCCGCTTTATTATATTATAATAAATATAAGAAATATGATAAATTATTTATAATGATTATTACTGCATAATATCGCGATTAAGGCGTTCATAGTTTTGAAACAAGTCCAAAACAAGTGGTCGCAATTGGAGAAGGCACGATCGACGATACGACGTTGATTTATATTCATAATTACATAATAGAAATTTAGTCCGTTCATTGTCAATAGAGGAATCAGATTTAACCAGATTCGTCATATTAATTTTTCTGCTATAGGCGTCGATTCGACACCAAAAAGCGAATTCAGATTTTTGAAGAACGAAGGATGGACAAAGAGTCAACGAACCCTCGACAATATGGGAATATTATTATTATTATTTTCAAAGTGACGAAAAAATTCGACGCTTTCTTTTTAGACTGAACGGTAAAGTAGCTGCGCATCACACTGGCCAAAGTATTCTTCAAATATAAGAAGCCTGTTCGAGTCTTTCTGCGACGTTGCCCGTTGCTTCTTCCTCTTTTTGTTGACCGAAGGACGAGAGAATTCAAGAGAATCACGTAGGCGCACCGAGGAGATCGCCCACGTGTTTCACGAGATTCTGCGGGCCATTGCGATCTTCTTTCTTTCTTTCTTTCTTTCTTTCTTTCTTTTTTCCTGCGAGATTTACACTCGCGACAAACGACTATGGGCTCGTTGTCACATGGCTCGTGCGTTACTCGGATGTTGGATTACACGTTCGTTTACGTGCAGTCGCGATTAAGTTACATCGCGGGGCAAATGTTCGAGCCCGAGCAAGCAAATTCGACGACAAGGGATGAATGTTCCGTTTCGATAAGTCGATTACACGGCGTACTGCGTACGTACCGTGTACAAACGAAGTTTGCAAATGATTCATCTTTCACGAAATTTCGTGAAATTCGTCCGAGATTTTTCAAAAAAAAATTCCTGCGTATTTGTACAAATTTTTTTAGAAGCCTGTCGAACGTTCCAGTGGAAAAAATTATACTTTTGGAAGAGGATTCGTACAATCTTGCACGAACTCTGTGTTTTTCGGCTAAACTTTATACAGCGAATGAAAATTTTTCAAGCTGACAAAAATTATGTTCGTTCCAAGCGTATCGAGGTTCCGTAAATCTCGAATGTTCTCACGTCGCGAGATATTTTTGAGTTCTCGATATTCAATTCTAGGGATTCTCCGAATCTGACGTCTTTGGATTCTCGTATACCTGTCACAGGTATGCGATGAAAGTTTTCCAAAAATATATAAATCACAATTATTCGTTTCACGTTGTGCGTAAAGTGAAGTAAACCGTGCAAGACAAACGTGATTTAACTATTTTCAAGAGCGAAAGGAAATTTACCAAATGTAATCGAATTCAATCTACTTTCCGCAATCGTTTGTCCTCCGTGTCTGAAAATCAGTACTCTTCGATGTAACTTTAACTAAACTGTTCTATGCAACACAAAAGTTCGAATCGCTTGAAATCGTACAAAGGCTTTTCATCGCATTACTTTCGACAATGTATCGAAAAATCGAAGATTCTTTAATCGCGAGGAAGATTATGAATTGAGTGTCTGATAAAATTTATTACGTTCCTTTGCCAATTTTATTTCCATTTAATTCTTTATATATATATACACAATAATAAAAGAAGAATCTATATATCAGTTAGAATTGTCAGGCCAAAATAAAGCAGCAGATAAATTATATCGAAAGCTTGAAGTTTCTTTAACCGTGAGAAAGCGAACCTTTCCTCGGGATCGAGAATAAAAATTATTACGTTCCGTTATTTTCATTTAATTTCGTATATAGAAAGAAAATAGAATCTACGCGTTCAACTAGAAGTTTCACGTCGAAGCGTGACGAAATATATGTACGTGAAAAATGGAATTCATCGAACGTCGATATAAAAACGAGAGAAATCAACATTTCGTCTAAACTGGAGAAAAAAAAAAAAATGTACATCTAGCTTCGCTGAATTATAAAGCACGGAATTTCTCTCGATCGGAAAAAAAGAGAAAAAAAAAAAAAAAAAAAAAAAAAAAAAAAAACAAATGACGGAGCGTACGAGTCTGCGAAGAATCGCTTAAATCTCTAAAAAGAAAAAAAAAGAAAAAAGAAACACTCTGTATCGCTAAATCTAACCTATGAAATTTTTGACAAACGTTACGGACGGCTTATTTCTGGCACTCTCGGTGGTTCTAAAGAAAAAAAAAGGAGGGGGGGCAAATTAGAGAAGCTTCGGCGATACAAAGTATAAGAGAAAGAGGCGATAAATCCGGGGATTACGCGGCGTCGACGGTTGAAAAAATATCAGCGGAACGCGTTGGTTCCGAGAATGGCCGGCATTGTTCGCCGCTTCGCTCGATGTTGTTCACGCTCTTAATCCCTTGGATTTCTTCCGAACGACATTGAACCCAATTAGACGCATCCATCCGAGCACGCGCGCACCCCGCGGAAACTAGGCGCGCGGTTCGTCCCGTTTAACCGGAGCACGGGTGCTTTCGTTCTTCGAACAGAGGGCGGCGAAGAAGAAGAAGAAGAAGGGAAGGGGCAAAGGCGAGGGATTGTTTGCGACGACTCGGAGATAAAAGAGGCTCGCGGTTGTAACGATAGCGTACTTCAGCGAGAGCGAGACCGAAACCAGCCGGCTGGCGAGTGGGAGGTATGAGTGATACGGGGTGTGAAGTTACACGTCGACGAGGAGGGACGAGCTCGCGGGGAACGAGACCGAAGGTGGGGTGGAGAGGAGAGAAAGAATGACCGAAAGGTGGAGTGACTATTTATGCGTCTGAGTCGACTTTCGTCTCGGGTTTTCGACTCGCGAGCAGGATGGACGAGCGGATAGGTAGATGCGTTTATCAAGTAGAAGGAAAGAAGAGAAAAGAGAAGAGAAGAAAAATAAAGAAGAAGGGAGAATAGGGGGGGGGAGAGACACACGCGTAATGGTGGATCGTGAAAGATGGTGGAAGAGGGAAGAGAGAGAGGAGAGAGAGGAAAGGGGAAGAAACGCGATAAAAAGTCGAAGTAAATGGCGACCGGGCCGGGAGAGATATATTCGCGCAAATTATTATTCGTTTCGTTAGACGGATAACGTTTCCTGAATTCTTCCTCGTCCACGTTTATTAAATTTCTCTGGTTCGTTGTACCGTCATTGTTTGCGCCTTATGCCTTGCTCGTTTGGGTCGTTAACAATCGAGCCTGTTACTTACGGTAGTAAGTTATCGCGCGCATATTTCTCGCGCGGTTGTCGTTGTTCCTCGCCGCTCAACAGGCAGGAAATTGTATCGCGTAATAATAATAACGGCGTTGCGTTGCGTTCTGCGAATCGTTGGAAATTAATAAAAGTACGGTCATTGGAAGTGTACTGTCGATGCTCGT